>OZ022264.1:57937161-58114661 GCA_963978885.1 Nemotelus pantherinus | reverse complement strand
AATGGAACTTATTATAGACATTATTCAGGGAAAATTTGGTTGAAAAGCCACGATAGGATTGCCAGCTATTGTTGGTTTTGTGTTTGTTTGCAATATCTTTATTAAACGGTTTTATCGTAGAATTTTCAATTGGTAATGATATTGTAGTGGCAATAAACAGCAAATATTAAGTTTTCGATTATTTGAAAAAACTCGCTGCAGGTAACCCTAAATTTTTTTATACTCCTATAACTTCGAATGTAATAAAACAACGTGAAGCAGATGTGATATATTCTTGGCTTTGATACTGGCGAAAGGCTGCCAGCACGAGTCGGTTGTGCTACTTTTGTGTCAATAAATGCTTACAGTTAGTATTCATACCGGAAACATTTACAATGAAAATAAATAACCGATGTTTCAATTCCCAAAGCTCTGCAAATTTTTCGGATCGCAGCCCCAAACACCAACTTCAGTTACAGTGCTGCAGGCACTGAACATTTTCTTCATTGATGTTATATGAGATGCTGCTTTCAAAATTTTGTGAAAGAAGCAACTGATAACGAATATAATTAACCCGTGTTTTGCTCTCATAAACGTTGAAATTCATGCCATTGGTAATATCTGAAACCTTCTACCATAGGAGTTATAATGCATTCTTGACACCAAAGTCAAACGTGGCATTTGAAACAGTTTGGCCGTAATAAGCAGCTCATGTGGTGGAATATGCACTCAAAACCTGCACGATTCTTCTACTGTTCTTCGAACATTAGTGTTTCTAGCGGTTCAGGTGCGCTAGAGTTTTTTCTATTTAAAATCAAATACGAATAAAAAGCCAAATATTTTCATTTCTAGTCTTTTGCTTGAATTAGTAGTTATCGTTAAGAACCTGCTTAGTACTCTTTGGTTCAGCATCATCCACATTATTTTGCACAGAAACGATAAGGGATCAGCGATATTACCTAAAATCTTCCGCTGCGAGCAAATTCGCTCTTCTGGCCAAGAATTTTAGCTGAAGAAACATGCGCATCATAAGCTGAGATGTTGAGCTTTATATCCCAAGGTAAAAATAACCATGAATATATTCGTAAATTTTACCTCTACGTGGCCGGAAAATATATTTTGGTGGTTGGAATTTTAAATACGTACATATATATCAGGAAAATATAAAAAGTCACACCAGGTCCCCAAGATTGTCAAAGTGTTAATGAACCCAAATGCAACACATCCTTTACTATACACCGATGTATCCACTTATGATAGGAGCACATGCATATTCGAAAGCGTTTCACTTTTTTACGTATTTAGCCTTAGCCAAACAAATCTGCCTAAATAAACTTCAAACTTTTCGCAAACACTTAATTTGCTGTATTTTCCACTTATGTATATTAAACTTTTTCAGTTGTTTTAACGTTGCCTGAACAAACGTAGACATATTTACATCATAATTATCAAGTAAATTGACATGCCTGCTAATAAAGGGGAAATACAATCATGTTCAAATAAACCAATATTTAATTATAATAAGAATGCCACTAAAATTAAAGCCGTCTGCAACGTACCAAATTTCACACATTAAATGATTTTTCAGCAGAAAGTCATGCGGAAATCATACGAAATATTTTCTTGGCCTTGAGCAGTTGGTATTTTCCTGGAAAGCTCGTTTTTTATACTTTTTCATACTGGTCCGATTAGCAAGTACTACTGTCCAAATTGGTGAGCAGCTTATCTGGTCAACCGTCTTATTCTAGAGGTTGACCGCTTACAGAGGGAATTTTGTTCAAGAAATTGTCTATGTGGTGATTATATAATTATATAAATATAATTATATAAATAGTGCCTCGATTGGCAGGTTTTACTCTATATAGCCCAAAATGTATAGCCCAAAAGCCGCCAATCCGCGAAATAAAAAAACATCCTGCCAATTCATATTTTAGATAGCCCGATTGGTGGGAAATAGCCTGATCTGGCTACACAGAGACTGAGTGCCAGTTCTTTTCGTTTCGCCATAGCATAAGTCCTATAGATAGCACGGAAAGAACGTGATTTGCGATACAATTTGCTATATTTCCCCACTGATTGCGAGGAATAGATAGCATTATCCAGCTCCAAGTTGAAAAAAAGACAGAAAGTACCCCGCCAAGCAACGCTGCTACGATCCGATACATTTATCGTTCCCACTAGGCAATATACATGTGCTTTGCCAAAGAGACTATTTTAACGAATGACGATTTATGCAATATTGATTTTCTTAAAACGTTTTCGGGGTATTCAAATGGTAAGCGATAAGGTAGCTAGCGCAAAATACTACTTTTGATACCATTTGGCGAGTAAAAAGAATATCTCCGACACTTTTATGCAATGCACTACACACAATTTCGTTTGTTGCCAGCGAATGTTCGCTGCGCTTATTGTTTCTTGATGGGATTATACGCACGCCATCACGCTCTCACATATCAGCTAACACGGATATATACATTCTCACCTGTCCTTTGAGAGTAGGCTTTTCTCACTTTTGCACATGATAAAGTGAACTTATTTTGGTTTTGGTTCTTCTTAGGTGCCAGCTGATGGTAAATCCTTCACTCCGTGCCATTTTCTACCGTCAGGCAAATATCGTACAATACCGTTGTTTCCGTGCTATTTATTAGTACTTATGCTATGGCATTGCATCCACGATCATCTCAGGCGCTACAAGGTCAATTGTGGACTTAATGGTGCGCCTCAAACTTACAAAGTGATACATAAAGAACGTATGCTGAGCATCATCGAACTCAGTCACATAGTACCGGCAGTACGGTGTAACTACCTTACCCATTATGTTCAGGTACATATTTTCTGGAGTAACCATGCTCTGTAAAAAATTGACAAAGGTAAAAGTTTACCACTCCGTGGCTCTGATTACGCCAAGGCTCAATAAGACCAGTTAGCTTATCCGTCCAGTGTCCTTTATTACTTGCACTCCAACGTTGTTGCCAAAGTTGGACAGTAAGCGGACGTGCGTGCGTCAGAGCCTCAGTTCTGTCCAGCTCTGAGCGAGAGAGTTACCCTTCCTTGCATCCTCGCACTATTAGGTCAATCGAGATTACTTACAATACCACCATCACAGCCTCTTCTGAGACCGTGTGGTAGCTTAAAGGTGATTCGTAGGACACTGGCAATGCGCTTCTGAAACTTTTTAGTTCGTAGCGCATCTCTCCAAGTTTGGGCTCCATATAGCAAGATGGAATCGATCGTTACCGTCACCATCCTCCGTCTCGTCCCGCATGGTCCACCGACGTTGGCCATTAGCCTACTTAGCGAAGTGGCGACTACTAGAGCCCTGTCACATGCCCTGCGGATATGATCCCAATACGTTAGCTTCACCGATCCACCCTCCTTATGACTTGGTTAAGTCTGCGTTGCGTGAATCCGGCAGATCTGGAAGTGATTACCGCTGTGAAGTCTTTAGCGTAACCTATCAAAACGCATTTGCAGGCATTGCCAGTCCTAGCAGATCATCGTACATGATGTTCCAGAAGTCAGGTCCTAAGACCTACCCTTGTGCCGGACCTTAGGTGATAGGCCTTCTTTTGACTCCATCATCGGTGTCGTCAACCAACCATCGGTCCCTGAGGTAGTCCCGCATCATAGCTAACAAGTAGCCAGTGATACGGAACCTCTGCTTAAGGGCCTGTAGGCTGTCCGTCCACCTCACCGAGTTAAAAGAGCTCTGTGCCTTACCAGCAGGAAGATCGGTCTGGCTTGATGACATACCTTTTCTGCTCCTGCTACAGCCCCAACAACCTCTGAAATGATATCGATTGTTGAATGCCCTTCCTGGAATCCTTGCTACCTGCAAGTAAGTTTGCCAATAGATATCACTGCTGACAGCAGCTGCGGCTTGAGCAACCCTTCGAAAAACTTCCCCGCAGTGTTCAGCATGCACAGTGGACTGCATGCTGAATTATTACCCAGGTTACCCATTCTCTCGTCTACATACATTATCCACAAACGTAGAAGTAAACCTTCTTCATGAATGGAATTCACATGATCCAATATTTTCTAGCTTTCAAAACTAAATATTTGAATTTAAAGACCTATTTTCCATTATAGCCCGTCCAGACTACGGATACTTAAGTATCCGCATACATAAGTATCTGCCAAAAGATGGTCCACACTGCAGCGACATTTGCAGATACATTTTACCCTTGCCATGAAAATGAATGAAAAGTATGCGCTAATTGTAGATACATTTTCGAGCAATAGCGGATACAATTGTATCCGGATACATAAGTATCTGGAAACAACGGTCCACACTTGAAATTAGCTCACACTGTTGTATGCAGATACAAAACTATGTGAAAATTACTAGTATGGACCGTTGTTTCCGTATACTTATGTATCCGGATACATAAGTAGGCGCTGTTGGAAAATGAATGCGGATACTTCTTCGATTGAGCGATTATTGATTCGGAAGCGAGAAACACTTTGCGATGCAGTGCACGCATTGTAATGCACTTGAAAGCAATGCTGTGTTCTCACAATTAATGCCAAATTAATTTGTGGAGGTTTGATATTTAGATTTTCTGTATATGTTTTTCGTCCATTTACAATTTAATGCCTGGAATGTAATTCCCGCCTCAATTTAAATAGTTGTTGCACGGCCAAATATTTTCAAACAAATATCAACCGATGCAGTGTTTTCATAAATTAGCCTGAACGATGCAGTGCAAGTTGTTACACAGAATCACATGAGTTTTAAATTTCAATGCAGTGCAGTGGACTGCACTGCATCCACAAGCATCATTTGCTCATGCTTTTTCGATTGAGCGGTGAATGATTGTGTTATAGGTACAACATACCTACCTGTATCATTTTTAATGACTCTGCAGGTTAGCCTGAACCTAGGGCAGGCATGTAAATGAAAATCTTCACCTCATTCCTGGTAAATAGCCAATGTCCAAATGACCCATTTTTCAGCACACAAAACATGTATTGAGAACTCTCGACCTCATTATCATACCAAAATGAAATTCACAGGACAAGGCGGTTTGGAAATGCAGCATGTCTAAAAGACTTTTGGTGGTTGTTACTGAGTAATTTGGCCACTTTCGTTCCGAGAAAGACTGCCATGGAAATTTCATCCACTGTATACCTGAGTATATTATTCGATTAATCGATTATTTCATTTTATTTAACCTGCATATAGATGCTTGTGAAAAAAGGAGTCATGTATACATACATATGTATATATATATATATGTATATACATAATATGTTAGTATATATATATGCATCTGAATTTCGGGCAAAGTGATTCTAATAGTAATTTTCATTGAAAACCGGCAATCGCCTACTTTTAGAATTTCAGTGCCCACAAATGTTTCATTTTCCAATACTCTATCTTAGCCATTCTTCAAAAATAAATTTTCTTATCAGATTTTCATTCTCATATCCCATGCATTCATCAATGCATCCGCAAAATTAGGTCCACAGCAATTCTTTTTCAAATGTTTCCGCATACAATTGTATCTGCGGTCTGGACGGGATTATATGTTTCCGGATACTTATGTATGCGGATACTTAAGTATCCGTAGTCTGGACGGGCTATTAGAAGCTAGATATACTTTAATTCCTTAACAGATATGAATTTTTCAAGGATAATTTGCCCTCTCCTTGACCGATAGATACTGATAAAGAGGGTAGATTAACCTCGAAATAACGATATCTAACAGGAAATTAAAATATATGTAGCTTTTGAAGGAAAAATTGGTGTTTAAATTAAAATATTTGGTTTTGAAAACCAGAAAAAAAATGATCAGAGCAAAGTAAAAGTTATATTGACTTAGGCGAATGACACACACGTTGATTCGACCGAAGCGTTTCCCTAGAAGAAAACCGAGTCGGTATAGTCGTGGTTCGGGCCGCCTCTCCGTGTTGGAACCGAGTCGGTAGACGAGAGAAATAACCGACCGACTCGGTTCTTCGAGCATTTTTTTATTTTCTCATAGCTGCGATACCCGATCGAGCTGAAATTTTCAGGATGCATTGACGAATGCATGGGATGAACGCTTCTGAAAACCGCTGTGTGTGTCACCCTCGAGAAAAACCGACGCGTTAAACGCTTCGATTGAACTGCCGTGGGTGCCGCTTCGATTGAACCGCCATACATGACGCAGATAATGAGTTTGAATGCGTTTTATAGCCAACAACTTACTTACAACTCTCTTTCTGACGGCTCTATTTCTACTTCTACACTACCTACGATGTATTTTGAGAATACGTTTAGGATACATTGTTTTCGATATTCGCTGCAAACTGCAAAACACCTTATATTAGCTCTAATGGTGGCATGCTTGTAGTTTTGGATAGTGTCGAATCATTTCATCGTTAATGGACAAAAACGCACAAAAATTCCAAGCCAACCGTATTTGAACATTCTGATAGCTTTCCAATATTGATCTGAAATTCAATACCAATTTCAATAGACCTTGAACTGTTTACCTGCATGTATGATTTACATATTTCAAATGTAATTTCCAACTTCCTGTACAATGACAAATCAAAATGTGAAATACATACATACATACTTATATCGAACACTTTATTATTTTTCCAAACAATAGAATCGAATGAAAACATTCCACGATACGACATTCGGTCATCCATTGTCTATTTGTTCACTCATGGATTAACGTTTGATTTAACGTTCAAGATTTATGCCAATTCGCATTGAATAACAAAAACAAATATGTAGTTACTCTTCGACTTTTGTGTACCCAGCATATTGGCACGTGCAAATTCGGAAGACTATCATCCACTGTTTTACTGAATATCGAGACCAAGAGCCGTGATAATAACTGTAAATAGATCGAAAAATGAACGAAATATTACTTTTTATTTCCAATAGACATTTAAAATATGAGCAGCATGTAAGATAGACTGAAAAGCCCTTTTCAGAAAATTCACATTCGCATTTGTCGATGACCTCGTTGAAAAGATAAGCAACAATACAATAGGTTATGCTCTGCACAAGCAATTTTTGATGTCCTATCGGTCCAACACCAGCATCGGGTGAAAAAACTCGAACAAAGATGGTATTTTGTATGAAAGCGATTCCAGCTCCACTTTCAAAAACACATCGACTCATGTTGCTCGCCCTCTCATATAGATCCCAACTTTAAAAAGCCCATCCGACAATTGCATCATGCTCCACCAGTTAGCGATAGTAGTCATTTCTTGCCCCTATTGAATTGTGTCTCTTCCGAGGAATTTTCTTTCAATAGATACTCTGCTAGATATATTGCTCGAGTCTGCCCTGACAGTTTCTAAAATCGAATTTGCATTGTAATGTGTATGGGCGTGTTTCGTAATTCGATTCAATTTGTACACTTTATTGACTAATATTGATTAAATGGGGACTCTTCTGACTAATGTAGAGAAAGGAACATAAGTTGATATTAATAGTGGCTTCGCAAGTTATGCAAAAGGTTCAGATACTACCCACTTTTTCTTTGTTATCTTAGGACTGATTGCACCGCAACGGGTAAGTCTGCTGGGATTATTTTTTTTCGGAATTGGGGTTTCTCAATGGGAATTTGTGAAGCTTGCAACCTTTTGCAAATGGACAGGCTTAATTAAAGTTACGGCATCGGAAAAAGTCTACCGCTGGTAATTGGCTGTTTTCCATTCTTGAAATGAGTTTTTCCGATGCAGTTAGGATGCTGCAAAAATATTCTTTCGAATAAGGAAATGACTTGCAAGTAGGATCTATGGAATTAAAATTTAATTAGGTTCAGGCCTGAACATAAAAATTTGTTTTATTTTGGTTATTCGAGTCTGAATAGGAATTATAATATTGTGGCGAAGTATTTGTATCTTTAATTATGTCCTAGAAAGAAACTTTTGTGAATGTTCTATCTAAAAAAAATTTCAATCAAAGAAAGTTAAAGTTTATTATATTTGTTTCATAGAGACTTTATTTTTTTAAAAATCTTGTCTTTTCCAAGCTTGAGATGCTCAGTAGCTGGCCGACGCATTATCTGAGTAAAATGCTGATATAACAGCTGTCATCCGAAACAAAATATGGTCGGAGAAGATTGGCTAGGCAGCAAAAATACGAGGTCTACCATCATTGGTTTGAACGCTTTCAATGAAAGGATATGGACCCTTCGCCTGTGAGGCTAATTCGTTTACAGTCAGATGGATGAGTCTGCTGGTGATTAAAGGAAGCATACTATGGGCCAGTCGAGCAGACTCACAATGTCTTTTTAAGGTTTGACGTAAAAATCATCCTTACGATATTACCGTGTTTTTATTTCGACAGCGTATACGCACCCCTTTTATCACGAAAGATAAAGGGGGTTAGCTTCGGGAGCCTAAACTCACCGGAGATGAGGTGGGTGGGCGCCACTCGCTTCCAACCCCGAAACTAGCTCTCGGCCGTCACCCTGAAGCGAGAAGTATGGCAACGGCTTCGCGTAATCAAACTAGCGCACTAATCAAAATAGCCCGAAAGGACACACCAACGCTCACAATTTTATACAAACTTTTATTACTCCGTTTACACACTATCCGAAAAACTAGCTATTCACTCAACAACTCAAATGCACATGATGTCACGGCGCCGCGATTTTCCTTTAAGCTTACTTAATTGTTACACTGGCCTGTATCTTCCTTTAACTTAATTATTTCTTTTTTTTTTTACAATCATAAAGCTAAACTAACTTACTTAGCCTATTATCCGCTTGTGTCTTGCCGGTCTGCTTATTCGAATATTTCGTTCGCCCAATTATCTCTTCCACCGATCTCGCGACGCACACACATTCGCCGGTTGGACGAAATTTTTCTTGTCTCGGCCAGATTTTGTGGAAAATATACCGTCGTAACTCCTTCACACCTTCTCAATCAAAATGATCAATCTGCTACGGCCGATCTTCGATCTTATCCCTTTGCTGCTTCGGTTCGCTCTCCAACATGTAAAATAGATAGATTTCGATTCTTTTAATTTATTCGCCGTCAACAGGTAAATTCACCAACTAGTCCTTACCGTGGTCGTTCAGCAAGAGAGCGATCCATGCCATGATCGCCTCGCAGGAAACCTCGGCCTCCGCTTGCTGATCCCGCTTAGACGGGATCCTGGATTACCCGTGTACTGAATGATCAACTCAATGCACTTCAAATGCATTTCGGCCGTTGCACTAAGTTCCAGGTCATTGCACTTTCTCTCGTTAGAATTGGAGCCTGGCAATGCCATACGACGATCTGGCGATGTTCCATTTCCCGTCGTTCAGCACGGGTTGACAATTCGACCTGTCAGACTTGTGCCGTGCTGACAAATGTCAGATGTCTGCTTGTTTTGTTTGTAAAGTGTGAATGTTATTCGTGACCATTTTAACACGGATCATGGATTCTTTAGAGGCGACCATCGTGCTAAGCTACGCCAGTAGTTTGTAGGCTTTCAGATTCAGGTAAGGTATCTTTTATAATGCTGCTGTGTTTTATTTCGGACTTGCTAATTTGCTGGAACCCCCGCAAAGATTTGTTGCAATGGTGACCGAATCGGATTTGTTTTGGGTAAAATTTGGCGACGGTACTACTTCGAAATTGTCCGTGACAGGACTATAAGTGCTCGTATCTATAATGCGGTCCGATTCGATGGAATTGTCAGGGTTAGCCCCAGCCCTTGGTGGCTCGATCATGCTGTTTTCATCCTGATTGGATGCGGTGCTGACAGTGTCTGTAGCGGGGGAGGCTGGAGGTGTTGTGTTTGTTGTGGCCTAGTCTTCGACATGTTAGGTGGATTGGTTGTAATTGATACAGGCCAAAAATTAGATCCGGCCAATACATCGTCGGTTCGCACATTAGGGTAATCTAATAGCCATAACTTTGCTTGTCGTCGGTTGCTTTTGTGAGAGTATCTGACTGCAGTTGCTCCGATGTCTTCCGTATTTTGTATTTCCATATTCGAAATCGATATATGCCGAACATCGCTGACGTTCGTTTCCTCAGGCCATGATTTTCATGTCACATTGGATTGTTGCAAGAAGCTGTGTTCGTCTTTTTCGGGATGATTTCGGATCGTATGATGTGGAAAAGTTAAAATTGAGTGTACTAGTCCACGAACTCCAGATGATGTATATTTTAGGCCATAAGCTCTGATTTTCCTTTCACCTAGTTTACCTATGCGAGAACCTTGCATTTCCTAACCCTTAAGTCCTAGATTCGTATAACATTAACCTGCTACAATGGTGTGTACTTTTCTTACGTGTCAATAGATAGCCGTTAAGTCTAAATTACCGATCAACCGTGACAACGAATATTAACGCAAAAAAAACTGGAGCTGGTATTTTTGCAGTTTGCAAGCACTCAAATTTTCCATGAAAACACTAATAATAATGGAATTCGAGCCATAAAACTAGCAGCATCGAAGACTTTGATCGTTACGGATACCAGGTTCCCGCGTAAGAATATTCATAAGAGAATTTGAGCATAACCTCATGGAGCTACTCGTCATCAGATGATCCAGAAATTGATCAAGTAATACTACTATTGGAGCCTGATGACGGTACAAATGCACCGAAGCGGCTATGTTGACGCTTCATTTACTTATTGGTATTGTTATCTGAGCGCGAATTTTCTTGCATAGGGATAGGGCTTTGGCATCCCCGGATCAGGTTCTAACAAACACAGATGAGAATGCCAGTCATACTTTTAGTCTTGCGATAGGAATCATCATTGAAGAGCTCCATGGAGGGAGATTAAGTCATGAGGCCAAGATGCTAGAGTAAACAAGAAATGGACACGCTTTAACAATACTGTTATTAGTGCTCCATCTTAGGCAATAGTCGCAGAGATGAAACCAGCTGGTTTGATCATGAATGCAAACTAGCGACTAAATGTAAGAATCTCATCAATCTCATAGAACTCGGACAGGTGAGAAGGAATATAAAAAGCTCAGAAGAACAGAGAATACGTACAAAAAAGTCTAGCGCATGAGATCCGCTAGAAAACTATTTTTCAAAGAAATTGTCTTTGAGTGACAATGTAGAAAGACGTAAAACACTTTTTTGTAGAATCATATCAACCATTCCTTATCCAAAGCAACAAAACTCAACCATAACACAAATGGTGAAAATGTTCAATGCTGGCAACACTTTTCCAACGAAGCAGCAATAAGTTTACCTTGACAAGCTTATACTTAAATCAACTTATCCTTTGAATTTCGTTCTCATCGGAGGATTTCATCGAAAGTTTTAGCGGTTAAACGTTGTTTCAGACTGCCATCCGAAAAATGTTCAAAACTCGGAAAATTTAAAAATTGGTTTCTACTTTTATTACAAATGCTTTGCATATGAGTATGTAATTTGAAGCATCTGTTGGTGCGATATATACGAAAATGGCTAAAGCTGGTTACCCTGTGTCAGCAGCAAAGCAATATATATACCAAATCTGCTTCACGTTAAGTTAAGCCCAACCAGTAAATTTCGTTTCGATTGGATCACTGCGCTGGAAGTTATACGGGTGAAACAAATTTTAGGGTTAACGCCCTCAAAACTTTTCAAATTTTTAAAGCGTCAATATTTATTGTTAATTTTCATTGCAGGTTATTCGCATTTGCAAATCTAATGACATAATCGCTCAGTAAAGAAATTCCAAAAAATTACAAAAATGGTCATAGCTGACAGCGTTTTCATGACTTTTGTACGAAATTCCTACGACATTTGGTTCACATTAAAGTCTGTTTATTGCATGAATTTGATTTTGATTTCATGACTGGACCGGAAGTTATAGGGAAAAGGCTTGATTTTGCTGAGCAAATTTGCAAGATTTGGGAGACCAAAATCATCATAGCTGGCAGCTCTATTCTAATTTTTCAGCCAATTTTTCACTAAATGTTATTTTAAGTAAATGTTGTGTGAATTTCGTTTAAATGTGATGGCTGAATCGGAAGTTAAAGGCCAAAAACCGGTTTTTTTCTCAGCGATTTTTCAAGATGGTACCACTGCCATAGGGTTGCCCGCATTTCAAAATCACTTCTATCACACCTGGTCCTAGCTAATACCAACACGTCCTGTAAATTTGATTATGATCGTATAATCCGGTCGTCAGTTCTCGTGAACAGAACTTTTGTGTGCTGAAATTAGAGGTAATTTGGTGATGGGTTGCCGTTCTTGTGGAAATCGGAATTTTAAAAATTTCAATTTGACATGATGCACAAAGGTTAAAATTTATCAATGATTTGAATTTTTTGTCAAAAATCGAAAATTTTTCAGCAGGGTCAATGATTTGAAGGATTTTTTTCCAGCTACAGGGTTACCCGAACTACCTTGAAAATCCATGTGTGTTAAGTTTTAGTCAAGACTAATACGCTCTGCAAATTTCACGATGATCCAATTTTTTTGTCAGAAGTAATGACAAATCAAAATTTGAAAAAAATCCTTGCCTACTTTTAGGCACGCTGCACCCACAAACGACTCAAAATTTCCAATTCTTTATCAAAAACAAGCTTAGAACATAATAAGTTTTCATTCCCAATCCTTTTTTTTACCACGCCCCATGCGACTTGTATGTATTGAAATTCACCTACCTCCTAAACTACTGGCCATTCTATTCTAAAACTTTTATGATAAAATAAGTAAAAGATAAACAAAATCAACCTGATCCAAATTATTCAGATTACAAGTTTAAGTGTCTACTTCCGGTTTCTTATGGGAAAAAAAATTATTTTTCAAATCTAATTTCAAAATTAAAAGGAACAGCTAATTTTCTATACAAATCAATATGTTTAATGTTTTTTAGATTTTGTTTTGAATCTCATAATCCGCTTCCAAAAAACCCTTTTATGAATTTCATGAATTATTCAGAAGCCCATAACTCGGCAACTAACCCTCATAGAAACAAAAACTTGTGCATCCACATTCATATCTTCTAGAAGTACCATTCTGCACAATATGAACGAAATCCACGTGAAATGCCTCTTATATGAATTATCCACTAAATTTTATTGTGTTCCTACTTTTGTTAATATTTTTCTCGAAAATGTAGATATGTACGAGCGGTGGCGTCCTTGTATCACATCCTTTTTTACATCACCTTATGATGTGAGAGGAGAGAATCTCATGACAATGTAACATGTTACCTGTTAAGCCCTAAAGTCATTCCACGTAAGACTAATCCTCTATTAATTTAAGCGTCGTCTACAGCTCATATAAAGATACTGAAATAAATCTGAATCTGCCAGTTTGGCGTCGGGAAACTCTATAAAGTAGCAAATATTCTCAGAAAAGTTCGATAAGATACCTACTCTTATTTCCAAATTCTGAACAAAATTTAAGTAACCATAAACATCAGTCTGACAAATCGATTGCAATATTCCATGAAAAACTGGAGCTGGAAACGACATCTAGCAATATAAATAGAATCTACCCGAAAAAATAACTTCCAAAAATTTCTGCTATAGTGACACGTTAGACCATTTAAGATGGCTCTGACTTATATTAAGAAATTCAGAAGAAGAGGATATTGCGTTCAAACTTTCAGTTGATTATGAATATAAAATATACCCAAGATATACGCAAAGAGCTTAAATAGGTACGCATCGCTCATGCCATTATTTTTTTTCATCACGAAAATATCTTGACAAAGATAAATCCTTTCGATGATAAATCGACCGATAAGACACATACTAAAATCAATGTATTATGATTTTGGTAAATATGGTTACATCAAAAGATACAAGAGGAGTTTTTTTTAGTAAAAATTGGGTTTTAATTTTCATATGTTTTTCATAATATGAAGTACTTAATACAGTAATCTACGTATTTAAAGACATACATTCGTAAGCAGTAGAGAGGTTGGGCACACTACGTTGCACATTGTTTGTTAAGTTGTTCAACGAAAATGACAATTTGTGGATGCAGCTCCTGATTGATTTCATGATTTGATCTGAAAAAATGGCAGGTCTCAACATTAGCAGCTTGAGGTGTAAATAGAGAGAATCGCTGTTGATCCTATCAACTAGTTGCGATTATCCGGAGAAGTGATATAATTTATTTATAATATACGTACATAATAATTACAGCATCATAAAACGAATTAAGCTCCAAGGCCTGACATCAACTTTCTTCAAGACTACTTTCTGCTACTAATGTAGCAGATATATGTAAAAGTACATGTATGAACCGTGAATCTCGACGTGTACAGACGGTACAGACAGTCTGATCCTGGCCGTAAACGTCAGCTCAGGCAAATCAGTAGAACACTTTATATTGAAGTGTTGTTAAGAGCTAATAAAATTTGATTACATCTGACGTTCCACTCACGATTTGCTATGAATTCGGATTGCATCAAATCGAATTAGTGTCAGAAATGAGATTCCAAATCTCGATAAATACTCGTACAGCACGACGAAGCGAAAACAAAATAAATTAGTTTAATGAAGGAAGGGTTGGCCAGCCATGGACAATCTACAAGTTGTAACAATCAAGCTGTACGTTTGATTGAAACGCTAAAGAACGTTGAAAATGGCCCAGACTCGTAAAACTTATAGTAGCTATTAGGAAAGAACGAAATTTGATTATGTATGTGCTCCTGCAGATGTAGGCAAGTATGATGGGATAGTCTGGCATAATAAATTTAGAATTGAAGGAACCTTTATCATAATTTGCATATGAAACTGAAAAGTGCATATAAACAACAAATGGTTTCAGTCGCATTAATTCCAGATGGCGCATATTACACAAAAACGCCGTAAACTTGTCTTGTCGTCCTTGATAGTAAAGCTGTGACTATAGATCTGTTGAAAACTAAAAAAAAACCAAAAGTAGAATGGGCATAATCAAGTCTACAAAACGTTCAATTCCAGATATTAATTCTAATGCCTGGAAAAAAACACGAAATCAACAAAAAAATAACTCTAGCGCCTAGGAACCGCTAGAAACACTGATTTTCCAAGAAAAATAGAAGAACCGTGCAGATTTTGAATGCATATTCTACCACATGTTCTTCTTATTAAAACCAACCTGCTTCAAAGGTCATGCACTACTATGATCCGAAAACTACACTCATTAAAACAAATGAAATGTTTTTAGCACTTTTTACTCGTATTCAATGTTTATCTTATGAAACTTTCAAAGCGGGATCTCTTATATAATAATTGATGAAAATGCTCAGTGGCTGCAATTAAAAGTCTACCACAACTGTTTTTCGTCAGAATCATCTAACCCTGTGAACTTCATTTTTATCCAATGACGTCATCGAAAGTCACAGGGATAGAAAGATATTTGGAGTTGCCATCCGAAAAATTTCCAGAATTTGGAAAATTCAAATGCTGGTTACTTATTTTCATTTAACCATGTAAATATTAAATCGCAGCATATTGTTGCATGCGAGCCGAAAAAAGCATGTTTCGTTGTTTCGGTGCCAGAAAGAGCCACACACGTCGAGAAGTATATGTCTGATACATGATTCAAAGAACGAAAACAATCTATAGATAGCCAATAACCAATAATCAATACCCAATAGCCAATACCCAATAGCCGTAAAATACCCAATAGCCTCCTAGAAGCCAGATTGAGAATCTTCGAGAACCCAAGACACAGTCCCATCTCACATGGTAACAGACATTCACGCAAGCCTTTTCAAAGCCAGATCAAGAGCTATTGGGGACCGCAAGGTTGGCGGTCATGTAATGATAATTCCAATCGTTCCCGCATACACCGCCACCCTTGCGGCAACACTCACTTCGTTGCTAGCAGTTGACCCACGCAATTGTGTGGCAGCCTCATCGACTCGCTACCACGAGGTTCAACACCGTCGCCTCGGCAGCCACATTGACTCACTGCCACGAGGATCAACGCCGTCACCTCGGCAGCTACACCGCACGCTACCACGAGGCACGACGACTGTCGCCTCGGCAACTGCAACGCACGCTACCACGAGGCCCGACAACTGCCGCCTTGGCAGCTTCATCGCACGTTACCACGAGGCCCGACAACTGTCACCTCCGCAGCTACATCGAACGCTACGCCGCAGCCATGCTAGAATGCTACGCCGCAGGAGCCATCATCGAATAGTTACGTAGCCTCCAAGTGGTGAGTGCCTTCAATGCCTCCTAGAAGTACAGGCCGTCAGGCTACGTAATCGTTCTCGCTGTGACGTCATGGCGATAGGGAATTTTGACATTTCCACGAGGCAGTGCCAACACACACCGAGATTTCACTTGCGGTTTTTTAGCTAAAATATGAATAATACGTTAGTTTTTTGTGCGTGGATGCGTTGTAATAAAAATATTTAGTCATAACTTTCATTTTGTATCGACCAATTGTATCGCGATAGTAAATCGACATGGAACCTCACATAACCTAACAACAACTGATAAACATTTCGTAGCGAATTTTTCCAATTATGCCGCACGCACCGCATTAATTTGTGTTTTAGCTGTTCACTAGAGTAGATATAGAATGCCAGTTCTGGCGCAGGACAAGGAGCAATAGACAGGGAGCACAATGACGTCACTGATAAGGGAGTATTCCCCCACTGATAAGGAGGTGTTCCCTATGGTCACTGATAAGGGGGTATTCCCCAAGGTCGTTGATGTGGATGATGACGCAAGCGCGTGGGAATTACGATGATGTCATGTGTTTTTTAACCTTGACCGTCTTATTAATATTGAATTTCGAAGCGCCAGTGCGATAAATAGCGTGTGAAATAATTAGAATTTTATTGATAACAGTAACTGAATTTCACAGATGTTATTTTGTTGACGTTTTTTATAATCATGTGACCTTAGCCGTCTTATTAAAATTGGGGTGAATGGCTTAATTTCGCAGCGCGAGCGTTTGAAATAATTAGAATTTGATAACAGCATATGAATTTCACATGAGAAATGTTATTTTGTTGGCGTTTTTTATAGCCATGTGCTTGTGTCTTTAAATTTAATTATAGCCTATGAGGGGTGAATGGCTTTGAATTTCGCAACATGAGAAATGCTGGCGTTTTTAGCGAAGATGGGGTCATGTGACCTTGATCGTCATAGCGCCGGCGATTGAAATAATTAGAATTTTATTGAGCGTTTGAAATAATTAGAATGTCAACAAATGAATGAGAAATGTTATTGTTTTTTGTCATATGTTTGTGTCTTTGACCGTTTTATTAAAATTGGGGTGAATGGCTTTGATTTCGCAACATGAGAAATGTGACAACAAAGGAATTTCACTTGAGAAATGTTATTGTTTTTTGTCATATGTTTGTGTCTTTGACCGTTTTATTAAAATTGGGGTGAATGGCTTTGATTTCGCAACATGAGAAATGCTAGCGTTTTTTAGCTTGCGCGTGATAAGAGAATAGGATATCCGGTGAATGAAAATATTTCAACAATGGTACAGCGTGTAAAAAAAAAGTTTCGTAGCGACAGTGACTATGAAAGAAATTGAGTTTCATTGATAGCAGCAAACGAAATTCGCAATATGAGAAATGCGTTTTTTAGCATGTGCGAAAATAGGATTTCCGGTCAATGAGAACTATACGACAATATGATACAGCGTGTAAAAAAAAAGTTTAGTTGCGTGATAAGGAATTGCTTTAAAAGGAGGCTGTTTGCAAGCATCTACATCAGAAACGTTTAGTGCGAGTAACTGCAAAGTGCTAGTAACAAATATATTCAAAAGTGTTAAAGTGCTAAATTAATCAACTGGTAAGTACCAATTTTCTATATATATATATATAGAGCTAGTGAAAATAGAATCGTAAAAAAAAAATAATGGAGTTGAAATCGGTTAAAGTTGTGCCTCTATGGGGCTCTATATAGCCATGTGTATATGGTTGTTTATGGGTGGGTGGGTGTGTGTGTGTGTGTTTGTGTATGTCTCTCTATGAAAATAATTTGAGCCAGTGAAGCAGATTGGAAATAAAAGAGTAGTTTTCTTCCGCTTCCAGGTTTAAAACGCCCATTTAGCTCGGTAGGCAATAATCGGGACGCTACTATAAAAAAAGCCAAAATAGAAGCAATACAAGCATTTAACGATATCGCAAGATATTTTAAGCCTTGTATAAGCGTAAAAGACTTGGTTACTAACCAACCGTACAAAGTGCTGAATGGTAGCGTGAACAAAACAAAATTTGGCGAAAAAATTTGTCTTGAATTGGAAGAGAACGTACTGTTCTTGCCTGACCGATACAACAAGCTGATTGGGGAAACGTTGGACATTATAAGCAAAAGTTCGTTGTCGATTACATCGAAAGGTCTAGTCAAAGACGGTGCAGCCATATACGATTTACATCTGGTTGATATTGGAAAATCTGTTGAGAAGAACCCAGTCGATGAAATAGAGAAGCCGGTATTTTATGCGAACGAAGAAGACACTATTGACGACACAATTTACTCGCAGTGGAAAACATTGATAGCGCCGGGAGATTCAACATCATCGCGACACATATTTTAATTATTATTATAAATACTCTTTATATTTGATTAAGTATATAATACATTTTTTAAGTAGAATCTATAATGTTTGCCTGCCCCAGCTGCGCTAAAAGTTTTAGCCGATCGAATAATCTAAAGCGTCACATTAAAAATGTCCATGAAAAAAACGAATGCCTAAGCCTATGTAGTGTATGTAATGCTTGTTTTGATAATTCAGGCAATTTAAAAAGGCATATTAAGTTAAAACATAATAGAGAGAGCTCATCAAATGTAAAAGTGTTCCCAGCTAAAGAGGTAGATCGCGAGAGTTCATCGAATGTGGAGTTGAATGAGTCTATGTCCGAAAATAATCAAGTGGTGGAAGTTCAGAGTAGAGGTATCAAAAGAAAGCATGATAATGCTGATACTATGCATTGTCATATTTGTGAAAAAGACATTATAAAATCATATTTTAAAAATCATCTGAGAAGTAATTTACATAAAACAAATGTCGGTAAAATCAATAATGTTCAAGACGAGAAGGTGAAGAAAATTTCACAAGCATTTGCAAGTCGAATAGCTTCATACCAGATTAATAACGAAAATGAGAAATCAAGCATTGAAGAGTTTTTGAGAGGGGAGAATAATTGTTTCAAAGAACTATTGCAAAATCAATTTCATGAGCTTACTACGGTGAAAGTCAATGTGGAACTGTTTGCAATTTACATTAAATTCGATGTGAACAAAGAAAATAGCTCGAGTGATTTGAAATCGTTTAATACCAAAAATGTTGTAGTTACTATCGGATGCGACCTTGATGAAGTGTATCAGAATTTTTCGGCTATTATTTTAAAGAAAAGTGAAGAGTTTCAAGAGCGGGATAGTGGATGGGCATTCCAACAGGTTCTCTACTTACAAGTCAACATTAATAAATATGAGCCATTTCACGGGGGATCCTATTTACCACTGCCAAAAGAAGTTGCCTTAAAAAAAGCGTGTGTTAATATTAAAAATCCTGATGACGCATGTTTTGCTTGGGCGATTGTTTCAGCTTTATATCCTCCTGCACGAGATTGCGACCGCATTAGCTCATACCCATATTATTCAAGTGTTTTAAACTTAGAGGGTGTTAGTATGCCGATTTGTTTAAACGATATCCCCATTGTTGAGCAAAAGAATGGGATAAGTGTCAACGTTTATGGGTGGAGGGACGGTTCCATTATTGGTCCATTTTATTATTCTAAAAATAGACAAGAGCAACACATAAATTTACTCTATATTGAGAACGATAGTGGTAGTAATGGCCATTACTGCTGGATAAAAAATCTGAGTCGATTGGTGAATAATGGGTTGTCCAGCAATGGTCATCAGACACATTTATGTGATGGTTGTCTCATAAAATTCACAACATTTGAGCGATATAATAAACATATTGAGCATGACTGCAATAAAATCCGCACAATTCTACCAACAGACGATGATAAAATATTGAAATTTGAAAATTTCGGTAAGCAGCTCAAAGTCCCCTTCATAGTCTATGCAGATTTCGAAGCTATATTGCAACCTATTCATTCATGTTCACCTTGCTCTGAAAGTTCATTTACAGAGAGCACTCATCGGCATTTACCATTCAGTTTTGCATATTATATCAAATGTAGTTATGATTCATCTCTTAACAAACTAGAAATATTTCGAGGTGAAGGCTGTGTTGATGTTTTCTTGGCTAGGCTGCAGCGGGATGTTGAGAAGATAATCAAAATCTTAAAAAACAATAAGCCGATGCAAATAACAGCTGCAGAGGAAACACAGTTTCTAGCCTCTTTATCTTGTCATATATGTGGGCAAAAATTTGGTCCGGAAATTCAGAAAGTGCGAGACCATTGCCATTTAACTGGAACATTTCGAGGTGCAGCATGTAATAATTGCAATCTTCTTTATAGAGTGCCCAAGTTCATTCCAATTGTTTTCCATAACTTGAGTGGCTATGACGCCCACTTCATATTTCCAAACTTTGGAGGAGATTCTAATAATATCAGTGTCATTCCCAAAAATAAGGAGAAATACATTTCCTTCACGAAATACATGAGGATCGATGAACAAAACATTGCGTTAAGGTTTATCGACTCATACCGATTCATGAGCTGTAGTTTAGACCAACTTGCCCAAAACCTCAGCAAAGACAAATTTTTCGAAACCCGTCGATATCATCACGACGATGAGCTGCTTGAACTTGTCGTTAAGAAAGGTGTTTTTCCTTATGAGTACATTGATTGTTTCGATAAACTCAATGAGTCATCCTTACCAGCTAAATCATCGTTTTATAGCACATTGCAAAATAGCAACATCACCGACGCAGAGTATGACCACGCTCAAAATGTTTGGAGAAAATTCAACTGCCAAACTCTAGGCCAATACTCGGATATATACCTGATGACAGATGTGCTGCTACTGACAGATATATTTGAGGAGTTCAGAAATGTATGCTTGCAGACCTATAAACTTGATCCGGCTCATTATTTCACAGCACCCTCACTTAGTTGGGATAGTATGCTGAAAAGCACTAAAGTCGAGCTGGAACTGTTGACTGATATTGACATGTACCAGTTTGTAAAGCGTGGGATAAGGGGCGGGCTATGCCAATGCAGTAAGAGATATGCAAGGGCAAATAACAAATACATCTCCCAATATGACTCAAATCTTGCTAGTAACTACATCTTGTATGTGGATGCGAATAATCTTTACGGGTGGGCAATGAGTCAGTACTTACCCATAAGCGACTTCCGTTGGCTAAATAACCATGAAATTGAGTGCTTGGATGTAATGAATATTGAAGACGATGCTTCTAAGGGTGTAATTTTGTCTGTTGACTTACATTATCCAGTAGAACTCCATTCAGCTCATAATGATCTCTAAGGTTTATCGACTCATACCGATTCATGAGCTGTAGTTTAGACCAACTTGCCCAAAACCTCAGCAAAGACAAATTTTTCGAAACCCGTCGATATCATCACGACGATGAGCTGCTTGAACTTGTCGTTAAGAAAGGTGTTTTTCCTTATGAGTACATTGATTGTTTCGATAAACTCAATGAGTCATCCTTACCAGCTAAATCATCGTTTTATAGCACATTGCAAAATAGCAACATCACCGACGCAGAGTATGACCACGCTCAAAATGTTTGGAGAAAATTCAACTGCCAAACTCTAGGCCAATACTCGGATATATACCTGATGACAGATGTGCTGCTACTGACAGATATATTTGAGGAGTTCAGAAATGTATGCTTGCAGACCTATAAACTTGATCCGGCTCATTATTTCACAGCACCCTCACTTAGTTGGGATAGTATGCTGAAAAGCACTAAAGTCGAGCTGGAACTGTTGACTGATATTGACATGTACCAGTTTGTAAAGCGTGGGATAAGGGGCGGGCTATGCCAATGCAGTAAGAGATATGCAAGGGCAAATAACAAATACATCTCCCAATATGACTCAAATCTTGCTAGTAACTACATCTTGTATGTGGATGCGAATAATCTTTACGGGTGGGCAATGAGTCAGTACTTACCCATAAGCGACTTCCGTTGGCTAAATAACCATGAAATTGAGTGCTTGGATGTAATGAATATTGAAGACGATGCTTCTAAGGGTGTAATTTTGTCTGTTGACTTACATTATCCAGTAGAACTCCATTCAGCTCATAATGATCTCCCATTTTGCCCAGAAAATCAAGTCCCCCCTCTTGAAACTTCAAAATACAAAAAATTGTTGGCAACTGAATCTGATAAACAGAATTATATTATTCATTATAGAAATTTAAAACAGTGTTTACGGTCCGGGCTTCAATTAGTAAAGATAAACCAGGCATTAGAATTTACTCAGTCACCCTGGCTAAAAACTTATATAGACTTAAATACCGAAATGCGTACAAAAGCCGCAACTGATTTCGAAAAAGACTTTTATAAATTAATGAACAACAGCGTTTTTGGTAAAACGATGGAAAACGTGGACAAGCATGTTGATGTAAAAGTTTCAACCCATTGGGAAAACATTGGCAAGAAAAAAGGGGCCAATTATTATATTAGTAGACCCTACTTTCACAGTAGTAAAGAAATCAATGAGAATTTGGTTTTGATTCAAATGAATCGGGTGAATGTCGAATATAAAAAGCCTATATATACCGGGTTCGCAATTCTTGATTTATCAAAAACACTCATGTACGATTTTCATTATAATTTTATTCAAAAGAAATATAAAGATCGGGCGCAGCTTCTCTATATGGACACAGACTCATTCATCTACGACATTGAAACATCCGATATTTATGAAGACATTAAAAATAACATTAGCTTATTTGATACAAGCAATTATGACATAGATAATCCATATCATATTCCACATGCAAACAAAAAAGTGCTGGGGAAATTTAAGGATGAAAGCCCTCTAGCTCCCATTACAGAATTCATTGGCACTAAAGCCAAATCTTATTGTATAGTTACCGATGAATCATGCATTAAAAAAATTAAAGGAATAAAAAAATCTGTAGTAAATAGAGAAATAGAGCCATCAGACTTTCTTAAATGTGCTCAAAACAATAAAATTAAAATGTTTAACAAAATGTATGTGTTCAGATGTGATAAGCATCTTATTTATACTAGATTAGTGAATAAAGTAAGCCTATCGGGTGATGATGATAAAAGATTCATCATACCTAATTCTTGTAGTACATTAGCATGGGGCAATAGTTTAATAAATAAATATACGTAGCATTATAAGAAAAAATAATGTTTATTGTAGATAAGTTCAACAAAATTGTTACAATAAATCATTCTTATTTATCCATGAATTGTGTTCTTTTGTAAATCCTAGCCATTTAACGTAGACTTTGGATCCTTTCGCCTTCAAAACTTTTTACCCTAGGAAATGATTTGGGTATTTTGTTTTGCTCAGCTCCAGTTCGTAGAAACAGCCTCGCACCGGGTTTCCTTGGTAGTCATCAAGTAAGTATGTAACTGGATTCATGAGCTGAACTCGGCGAATTTTAAATATTTCAGTTATCCAGTTTGGTGTGTAGCCCTTCTCAAGCATATGCTTGTATTTACTGATGCAAACATGCTCGCCAACCTTATATTTCGGCCATCCATAAGTTTTAGTATGATTGAAAGCTGAGGATAGTAAGCTGGATTCATTTGATTTGTTAACGTCAATAGGCCGCATCTTTATCGTACAATGTATAGTTTTATTGTACTGATTTGTTAAAGCCTTTATGTTTTTAACCCATTGATATGTATCATTTGCACTGAATTGTCGCCAAACCAGATTTTTCAGAGTTCTATTGAAGCGTTCCACAATCGATGCTTTTTTTATGCTAAATGTTGAGTAGTGATTAATATTATATTTTTCCATCAGATGCTGAAAGATTCTTTTCCATCATCTGTTTGAAGGTTCTTCGGCACTCTACCATCGCTACTATTGAAAATAAACTGCATGAGCTCAGACTGCCGTTCTTCCCGATTCTCATGATTTGGTTGTATAGTGAATATTATTAGGGTTATTAACCTCTAACAATGCACATACTGGTGTAATAAAATACTAAGTTAATTAAGAATGTACGTTTTTTTATATCATTCATTATTTTTCATCATAGGTTAGAGTGACTGCTGACTCATCGTAACTTTATTAGGTCAGATCTTGATTTTAATGAATTCAAAGTTAGAATATATACGGTATACAAATAATATTAACTAAACTATCAAAACATGAGAATCGAGAAGAACGGCAGTCTGAACAGGTTAATAACCATATTGAATTGATAAACATCGCTGTTTGAACAGACGCGCATGAAGGTCTTACAATATAATTGTTAGTGTTTGTTTGTTATCAACAGCATATGATATATTAATAGAATTGTATATAGTATTATCATAAGCTTATGAACATATGAAAAGGGATGATTAATAACCCTATTGAATTTTCATAAAGATCTCTGTTTGAGCAGATGGGTACGAAAAGTAAACCTTGGAAAAGCATATCTCTTGGCACACGTGTGGGAATAACTATGGCATTAGATGCTTGTGTCTTTGATCTTGGTAACGATTCTGTGTTATCTGAATGCTGTACAGTTATTATTGTTATCAGCATGATGCTTTTTTTTTAATAGAATTCTAGTCAAATTGCAGCTTCCGATTAGATCTTTAGACATAGCCATGATTAATCGGATTGTTGTAGAACATAATTTTATTAGTTTGAAGCAATGAACGGTTTATTAATAGAACTATACATAGTATTATCATACGCTTACGAGCATATTAAGAACATTTTTGAGACCGGCACTTAAGAGGAGCACGATGACGTCACAAAGAGGAGCAGGCCGACACTTAAGAGGAGCACGATGCCGTCACAAGTGATCAAGAAAATGAAGAACATGAACGTTGGAATGATAGATATGAGTCGGTTCTAACGCAAAAGAGGAGGAGCAATAAGGATACGGTGTCTGCAATTATTGGTTCGCGCATGACGTCCGCGCATGACGTAAACGATCATCCTTGAACTGATAAACAGCCCTGTTGAGCTAATAAACAGCTCTGTTTAGCTTTTAAACAGCCCTGGTGAGCTAATAAACAGCCCTGTTTAGCTTTTAAACAGCCCTGTTGAACTAATAAACAGCCCAGTTGAGCTGATAAACATCCTTGTTGAGCTAATAAATAGCCCTGTTGAGCTAATAAACAGCCCTGTTTAGCTGTTTATCAGTTCAAGGATGATCGTTTACGTCATGCGCGGACGTCATGCGCGAACCAATAATTGCAGACACCGTATCCTTATTGCTCCTCCTCTTTTGCGTTAGAACCGACTCATATCTATCATTCCAACGTTCATGTTCTTCATTTTCTTGATCACTTGTGACGGCATCGTGCTCCTCTTAAGTGTCGGCCTGCTCCTCTTTGTGACGTCATCGTGCTCCTCTTAAGTGCCGGTCTCAAAAATGTTCTTAATATGCTCGTAAGCGTATGATAATACTATGTATAGTTCTATTAATAAACCGTTCATTGCTTCAAACTAATAAAATTATGTTCTACAACAATCCGATTAATCATGGCTATGTCTAAAGATCTAATCGGAAGCTGCAATTTGACTAGAATTCTATTAAAAAAAAAGCATCATGCTGATAACAATAATAACTGTACAGCATTCAGATAACACAGAATCGTTACCAAGATCAAAGACACAAGCATCTAATGCCATAGTTATTCCCACACGTGTGCCAAGAGATATGCTTTTCCAAGGTTTACTTTTCGTACCCATCTGCTCAAACAGAGATCTTTATGAAAATTCAATAGGGTTATTAATCATCCCTTTTCATATGTTCATAAGCTTATGATAATACTATATACAATTCTATTAATATATCATATGCTGTTGATAACAAACAAACACTAACAATTATATTGTAAGACCTTCATGCGCGTCTGTTCAAACAGCGATGTTTATCAATTCAATATGGTTATTAACCTGTTCAGACTGCCGTTCTTCTCGATTCTCATGTTTTGATAGTTTAGTTAATATTATTTGTATACCGTATATATTCTAACTTTGAATTCATTAAAATCAAGATCTGACCTAATAAAGTTACGATGAGTCAGCAGTCACTCTAACCTATGATGAAAAATAATGAATGATATAAAAAAACGTACATTCTTAATTAACTTAGTATTTTATTACACCAGTATGTGCATTGTTAGAGGTTAATAACCCTAATAATATTCACTATACAACCAAATCATGAGAATCGGGAAGAACGGCAGTCTGAGCTCATGCAGTTTATTTTCAATAGTAGCGATGGTAGAGTGCCGAAGAACCTTCAAACAGATGATGGAAAAGAATCTTTCAGCATCTGATGGAAAAATATAATATTAATCACTACTCAACATTTAGCATAAAAAAAGCATCGATTGTGGAACGCTTCAATAGAACTCTGAAAAATCTGGTTTGGCGACAATTCAGTGCAAATGATACATATCAATGGGTTAAAAACATAAAGGCTTTAACAAATCAGTACAATAAAACTATACATTGTACGATAAAGATGCGGCCTATTGACGTTAACAAATCAAATGAATCCAGCTTACTATCCTCAGCTTTCAATCATACTAAAACTTATGGATGGCCGAAATATAAGGTTGGCGAGCATGTTTGCATCAGTAAATACAAGCATATGCTTGAGAAGGGCTACACACCAAACTGGATAACTGAAATATTTAAAATTCGCCGAGTTCAGCTCATGAATCCAGTTACATACTTACTTGATGACTACCAAGGAAACCCGGTGCGAGGCTGTTTCTACGAACTGGAGCTGAGCAAAACAAAATACCCAAATCATTTCCTAGGGTAAAAAGTTTTGAAGGCGAAAGGATCCAAAGTCTACGTTAAATGGCTAGGATTTACAAAAGAACACAATTCATGGATAAATAAGAATGATTTATTGTAACAATTTTGTTGAACTTATCTACAATAAACATTATTTTTTCTTATAATGCTACGTATATTTATTTATTAAACTATTGCCCCATGCTAATGTACTACAAGAATTAGGTATGATGAATCTTTTATCATCATCACCCGATAGGCTTACTTTATTCACTAATCTAGTATAAATAAGATGCTTATCACATCTGAACACATACATTTTGTTAAACATTTTAATTTTATTGTTTTGAGCACATTTAAGAAAGTCTGATGGCTCTATTTCTCTATTTACTACAGATTTTTTTATTCCTTTAATTTTTTTAATGCATGATTCATCGGTAACTATACAATAAGATTTGGCTTTAGTGCCAATGAATTCTGTAATGGGAGCTAGAGGGCTTTCATCCTTAAATTTCCCCAGCACTTTTTTGTTTGCATGTGGAATATGATATGGATTATCTATGTCATAATTGCTTGTATCAAATAAGCTAATGTTATTTTTAATGTCTTCATAAATATCGGATGTTTCAATGTCGTAGATGAATGAGTCTGTGTCCATATAGAGAAGCTGCGCCCGATCTTTATATTTCTTTTGAATAAAATTATAATGAAAATCGTACATGAGTGTTTTTGATAAATCAAGAATTGCGAACCCGGTATATATAGGCTTTTTATATTCGACATTCACCCGATTCATTTGAATCAAAACCAAATTCTCATTGATTTCTTTACTACTGTGAAAGTAGGGTCTACTAATATAATAATTGGCCCCTTTTTTCTTGCCAATGTTTTCCCAATGGGTTGAAACTTTTACATCAACATGCTTGTCCACGTTTTCCATCGTTTTACCAAAAACGCTGTTGTTCATTAATTTATAAAAGTCTTTTTCGAAATCAGTTGCGGCTTTTGTACGCATTTCGGTATTTAAGTCTATATAAGTTTTTAGCCAGGGTGACTGAGTAAATTCTAATGCCTGGTTTATCTTTACTAATTGAAGCCCGGACCGTAAACACTGTTTTAAATTTCTATAATGAATAATATAATTCTGTTTATCAGATTCAGTTGCCAACAATTTTTTGTATTTTGAAGTTTCAAGAGGGGGGACTTGATTTTCTGGGCAAAATGGGAGATCATTATGAGCTGAATGGAGTTCTACTGGATAATGTAAGTCAACAGACAAAATTACACCCTTAGAAGCATCGTCTTCAATATTCATTACATCCAAGCACTCAATTTCATGGTTATTTAGCCAACGGAAGTCGCTTATGGGTAAGTACTGACTCATTGCCCACCCGTAAAGATTATTCGCATCCACATACAAGATGTAGTTACTAGCAAGATTTGAGTCATATTGGGAGATGTATTTGTTATTTGCCCTTGCATATCTCTTACTGCATTGGCATAGCCCGCCCCTTATCCCACGCTTTACAAACTGGTACATGTCAATATCAGTCAACAGTTCCAGCTCGACTTTAGTGCTTTTCAGCATACTATCCCAACTAAGTGAGGGTGCTGTGAAATAATGAGCCGGATCAAGTTTATAGGTCTGCAAGCATACATTTCTGAACTCCTCAAATATATCTGTCAGTAGCAGCACATCTGTCATCAGGTATATATCCGAGTATTGGCCTAGAGTTTGGCAGTTGAATTTTCTCCAAACATTTTGAGCGTGGTCATACTCTGCGTCGGTGATGTTGCTATTTTGCAATGTGCTATAAAACGATGATTTAGCTGGTAAGGATGACTCATTGAGTTTATCGAAACAATCAATGTACTCATAAGGAAAAACACCTTTCTTAACGACAAGTTCAAGCAGCTCATCGTCGTGATGATATCGACGGGTTTCGAAAAATTTGTCTTTGCTGAGGTTTTGGGCAAGTTGGTCTAAACTACAGCTCATGAATCGGTATGAGTCGATAAACCTTAACGCAATGTTTTGTTCATCGATCCTCATGTATTTCGTGAAGGAAATGTATTTCTCCTTATTTTTGGGAATGACACTGATATTATTAGAATCTCCTCCAAAGTTTGGAAATATGAAGTGGGCGTCATAGCCACTCAAGTTATGGAAAACAATTGGAATGAACTTGGGCACTCTATAAAGAAGATTGCAATTATTACATGCTGCACCTCGAAATGTTCCAGTTAAATGGCAATGGTCTCGCACTTTCTGAATTTCCGGACCAAATTTTTGCCCACATATATGACAAGATAAAGAGGCTAGAAACTGTGTTTCCTCTGCAGCTGTTATTTGCATCGGCTTATTGTTTTTTAAGATTTTGATTATCTTCTCAACATCCCGCTGCAGCCTAGCCAAGAAAACATCAACACAGCCTTCACCTCGAAATATTTCTAGTTTGTTAAGAGATGAATCATAACTACATTTGATATAATATGCAAAACTGAATGGTAAATGCCGATGAGTGCTCTCTGTAAATGAACTTTCAGAGCAAGGTGAACATGAATGAATAGGTTGCAATATAGCTTCGAAATCTGCATAGACTATGAAGGGGACTTTGAGCTGCTTACCGAAATTTTCAAATTTCAATATTTTATCATCGTCTGTTGGTAGAATTGTGCGGATTTTATTGCAGTCATGCTCAATATGTTTATTATATCGCTCAAATGTTGTGAATTTTATGAGACAACCATCACATAAATGTGTCTGATGACCATTGCTGGACAACCCATTATTCACCAATCGACTCAGATTTTTTATCCAGCAGTAATGGCCATTACTACCACTATCGTTCTCAATATAGAGTAAATTTATGTGTTGCTCTTGTCTATTTTTAGAATAATAAAATGGACCAATAATGGAACCGTCCCTCCACCCATAAACGTTGACACTTATCCCATTCTTTTGCTCAACAATGGGGATATCGTTTAAACAAATCGGCATACTAACACCCTCTAAGTTTAAAACACTTGAATAATATGGGTATGAGCTAATGCGGTCGCAATCTCGTGCAGGAGGATATAAAGCTGAAACAATCGCCCAAGCAAAACATGCGTCATCAGGATTTTTAATATTAACACACGCTTTTTTTAAGGCAACTTCTTTTGGCAGTGGTAAATAGGATCCCCCGTGAAATGGCTCATATTTATTAATGTTGACTTGTAAGTAGAGAACCTGTTGGAATGCCCATCCACTATCCCGCTCTTGAAACTCTTCACTTTTCTTTAAAATAATAGCCGAAAAATTCTGATACACTTCATCAAGGTCGCATCCGATAGTAACTACAACATTTTTGGTATTAAACGATTTCAAATCACTCGAGCTATTTTCTTTGTTCACATCGAATTTAATGTAAATTGCAAACAGTTCCACATTGACTTTCACCGTAGTAAGCTCATGAAATTGATTTTGCAATAGTTCTTTGAAACAATTATTCTCCCCTCTCAAAAACTCTTCAATGCTTGATTTCTCATTTTCGTTATTAATCTGGTATGAAGCTATTCGACTTGCAAATGCTTGTGAAATTTTCTTCACCTTCTCGTCTTGAACATTATTGATTTTACCGACATTTGTTTTATGTAAATTACTTCTCAGATGATTTTTAAAATATGATTTTATAATGTCTTTTTCACAAATATGACAATGCATAGTATCAGCATTATCATGCTTTCTTTTGATACCTCTACTCTGAACTTCCACCACTTGATTATTTTCGGACATAGACTCATTCAACTCCACATTCGATGAACTCTCGCGATCTACCTCTTTAGCTGGGAACACTTTTACATTTGATGAGCTCTCTCTATTATGTTTTAACTTAATATGCCTTTTTAAATTGCCTGAATTATCAAAACAAGCATTACATACACTACATAGGCTTAGGCATTCGTTTTTTTCATGGACATTTTTAATGTGACGCTTTAGATTATTCGATCGGCTAAAACTTTTAGCGCAGCTGGGGCAGGCAAACATTATAGATTCTACTTAAAAAATGTATTATATACTTAATCAAATATAAAGAGTATTTATAATAATAATTAAAATATGTGTCGCGATGATGTTGAATCTCCCGGCGCTATCAATGTTTTCCACTGCGAGTAAATTGTGTCGTCAATAGTGTCTTCTTCGTTCGCATAAAATACCGGCTTCTCTATTTCATCGACTGGGTTCTTCTCAACAGATTTTCCAATATCAACCAGATGTAAATCGTATATGGCTGCACCGTCTTTGACTAGACCTTTCGATGTAATCGACAACGAACTTTTGCTTATAATGTCCAACGTTTCCCCAATCAGCTTGTTGTATCGGTCAGGCAAGAACAGTACGTTCTCTTCCAATTCAAGACAAATTTTTTCGCCAAATTTTGTTTTGTTCACGCTACCATTCAGCACTTTGTACGGTTGGTTAGTAACCAAGTCTTTTACGCTTATACAAGGCTTAAAATATCTTGCGATATCGTTAAATGCTTGTATTGCTTCTATTTTGGCTTTTTTTATAGTAGCGTCCCGATTATTGCCTACCGAGCTAAATGGGCGTTTTAAACCTGGAAGCGGAAGAAAACTACTCTTTTATTTCCAATCTGCTTCACTGGCTCAAATTATTTTCATAGAGAGACATACACAAACACACACACACACACCCACCCACCCATAAACAACCATATACACATGGCTATATAGAGCCCCATAGAGGCACAACTTTAACCGATTTCAACTCCATTATTTTTTTTTTACGATTCTATTTTCACTAGCTCTATATATATATATATAGAAAATTGGTACTTACCAGTTGATTAATTTAGCACTTTAACACTTTTGAATATATTTGTTACTAGCACTTTGCAGTTACTCGCACTAAACGTTTCTGATGTAGATGCTTGCAAACAGCCTCCTTTTAAAGCAATTCCTTATCACGCAACTAAACTTTTTTTTTACACGCTGTATCATATTGTCGTATAGTTCTCATTGACCGGAAATCCTATTTTCGCACATGCTAAAAAACGCATTTCTCATATTGCGAATTTCGTTTGCTGCTATCAATGAAACTCAATTTCTTTCATAGTCACTGTCGCTACGAAACTTTTTTTTTACACGCTGTACCATTGTTGAAATATTTTCATTCACCGGATATCCTATTCTCTTATCACGCGCAAGCTAAAAAACGCTAGCATTTCTCATGTTGCGAAATCAAAGCCATTCACCCCAATTTTAATAAAACGGTCAAAGACACAAACATATGACAAAAAACAATAACATTTCTCAAGTGAAATTCCTTTGTTGTCACATTTCTCATGTTGCGAAATCAAAGCCATTCACCCCAATTTTAATAAAACGGTCAAAGACACAAACATATGACAAAAAACAATAACATTTCTCATTCATTTGTTGACATTCTAATTATTTCAAACGCTCAATAAAATTCTAATTATTTCAATCGCCGGCGCTATGACGATCAAGGTCACATGACCCCATCTTCGCTAAAAACGCCAGCATTTCTCATGTTGCGAAATTCAAAGCCATTCACCCCTCATAGGCTATAATTAAATTTAAAGACACAAGCACATGGCTATAAAAAACGCCAACAAAATAACATTTCTCATGTGAAATTCATATGCTGTTATCAAATTCTAATTATTTCAAACGCTCGCGCTGCGAAATTAAGCCATTCACCCCAATTTTAATAAGACGGCTAAGGTCACATGATTATAAAAAACGTCAACAAAATAACATCTGTGAAATTCAGTTACTGTTATCAATAAAATTCTAATTATTTCACACGCTATTTATCGCACTGGCGCTTCGAAATTCAATATTAATAAGACGGTCAAGGTTAAAAAACACATGACATCATCGTAATTCCCACGCGCTTGCGTCATCATCCACATCAACGACCTTGGGGAATACCCCCTTATCAGTGACCATAGGGAACACCTCCTTATCAGTGGGGGAATACTCCCTTATCAGTGACGTCATTGTGCTCCCTGTCTATTGCTCCTTGTCCTGCGCCAGAACTGGCATTCTATATCTACTCACTAGCACTGTTCCGCATATACCACTTTGTTTTCATTTCACTCACTTTAACACAACCCGTACAATTAACATTTTCCCGCGGACGTCCCATAAGACTACGTAGGTTTCTCGCGACATTTTGTCCTATTGCTGTGACGTCATCATTCTGCATTACGGTCCGTACTTCTAGGAGGCATTGGTGCCTTGCAGTTGCAGGACACTCGGGGGGGAGTACTGTGGGGACCGCAAGGTTGGCGATCATGTAATGATGATGCCAACCGTTCCCGCATGCACCGCCACCATCGCGGCAGCACTCACTTCGTTGCTAGCAGTCGACCCACGCGGTTGTGCTGCCGGCACGACCACAGCGAAGTCAATTCAGTTTAACCTAACCAAGAACATTGTGACATGTGTTTATAATATAGCTACTGCCTATTAAATAAGGTGAATTATTGAGTTATACCATTAAATGGTAGTATTTCATTCACTACAAGCTTTCGAGAACCTAAGACACATTTCTCCTCAGGAGTATAAATATCGCCGCAAAAAGGCCTTCGAAGCTAGTTAGTACACTGATACAGTGGCGTACAGATTAAGTGTATCCGGGCGCGGATATTTTGAAAAGCAATAGTCTGAAATTGTAACGCGAAATTGGAATAGTGCGATTATTGATAGTGCGATAATTAAAATGTACGCGATCTAGTGCTGAGAATTATTTGTGTAAATAAAAGTATAATTAGTGGTGTAAATGAAAACTGTTTTATTTCACGAATGTGGAGAATATCGAATCCCCAAAAGGTGTTTTAAGGCTAAAGCACAACAATATGAAATCATATGCTGCATCATGTGAAAATGACCAAAAAGCCCGATGCTAGCAGCTCTTCCTAGTACCAAAGCCAATAATATACCAACTCTGCTTCACGTTGAGATCAACCTACTGGGTAAATTTTGCTTCGATCCGATTTCTGCATTGGAAGTTATTGGGGTAAAAAATGTAGGGCTATCACTCGCACAACTTTTTAAATTTTCGAAATCCAAATATTTGTCATTCATTCTGTATTAATTATGTTTATATTCTGCATTTATCCTGCTCTGTTTTTTTTCTGTTTTAAATTTTAGTGATAACACCGCATATTCAAGAAGTGACAAAAACTGCAAATATTACAATTGCTGGCAATCCTGATTTTTTAACCAAATTCTTATCAAATTCGGCCTACCATACGGTTCATTTACTACTGGAATTTCATTTTGATTTTGAAAGCTTCCTTAACTTGCAGTTTCAATCTAATTATTCAGCCAAATTTATATCAAACTTGGTTTAAAGTAAGGTCCAGTTAATGTGTGAATTTCGTTAAAATCTCGTAACTAGATCGAATTTTATAGGGCAAAAAGAAGTTGTTTACTCAGAAATTTTTCAGGATGGACTTTCAGGATTGGACTCATATTTCAAAATCACTGAAAATTTTGTGATGATGTTGTTGTTTTTATTTTATTTCAATTTATTTTAATGTTTTTATAAGCAGTTCTGAAAAATCGAATTTTTAAGAGAAAACCTTACCTACTCAGGTACTCAGTGCCCACATAAAGTTCCAAATTTCTAATTCTTCGTCATAAACAAGCACATCATCAGTTTTCATTTCCAATTCTTGCTTTTTATAAAGAAAAATCTTTACATGGAAATATAGGGGCACATCGAAATTCAATAAAATGCCCGCCGCCGTCAAAGGGCTAAAAATATCTTCATTTTAAACATTCATGAACCTATTCCTTATCAATCATATCAGGCACTCCTCTATATATAAATAAATCTAAATGTTCGGCTACACGAGTTTCAAACTAATGTTCTTGGAACATGAGTAAAAAAATTAAAATAAGTTTGAAATACGAATAAGAATACTTACATAGCTATTAATCATTTAGAGTGATATTTAGAGCAAAAGTCAGAGAGAAAGTTCATTCACCAAACGTAAAAGGTCTATGTGATCCCCTCATATGTTTCCAACCTTCTTAAATCTATCAAGAAGTAAATTTTAGGCATCGTTTGTTTTGAAGCTATGCAAATGAAAAATATTCCTGCTCTAGAGACGGTTCTAAACGAAATTGAATTCAGAACTTTTTTTCTAAGGAGTTTGAATGGGCTTTATATTAAGGATTCCAAAGAACAAAGCAATAATTAAGTTTTCAAACATACTAAAATTTATCATACAGGGAACAAAACAATATAATCTTAGATCTTAGAACTCAAGCAATTTCGAACTTACACGTGTGCTAAATATAAAAGTAATAACATACCTTGTCAGGTGTGGGGCACGTGTTAGTCATAAGCATGACAAGATGCTGAAGGTCGTCGCTGGGAAAACTTATAACTTCAGGAAAATCAACATTTGTTGCCTATTATATGAAAATTTGCAACTTGTCTTCCGAAAATTTGTTGGCAAAATATGTGAGAAAAACTCACTCTGTGAATTTCGTTGCAATCTGATGAATGGATCGTAAATTATAGAGGTGGAAAGATTGGCTATCAGAATACTGATAAATTTTAAATTTTAGCAAATAAAGAATACCAATAGTCAGAACAGTACCTTTAATAAAGAAAGAATGATAATTCAATAATAGGATATGCTTCGAGCAAATATGTCATAAAGTGGCCCAACACATTGTTTATTTTTTTATTTACCAAAAAATTTTTACTCTCCTTTAACCTCTACAGCATCTCGATTTTAGTCAATTTTTTTCTGAATAAAATAGTGGGTTTCGTATCATATATTTTATTTATTTTTATTCAATCATCAAACACGGTTCATAATGTTATAACAATAAGATAAAATAATACTTAAATACAATGTCTACCAAATTAAAAACTCTGATGATATCGAAGCGGAAGCAGGCAGATAACATTAATCTTCTCGACGCAAGTGGTAACAAATTAATACTCGTACATTTATGGCAATATTCGTATGGTGATAGATTGCTGAAATCATAAGGGTTAAAAAGATCTCTCTGAGTGAAAAGTAAAACCTGCTTTTGAACAGACTCAAATCTTTGGCTGTGAAGTTCGAAAGCCGGGTTCCAGATAGTGCACGCATATTCAAGAAGAGCACGAACGACAAAAATACATATATAAAGATTTAGAAACCCAGAGATTTTTAAACTCTTTGGATCGGCGCTTAATGAAGCCAAGCTGTTTAATTGCTCGGAAAAGCACTCTATCATAATGTAGACTGAAGCGGAACTTTTAATCCAAGGTGACACCGAGATCCAATATGTTGTCAACACTACTGAGTGCGCTGGTGCTGAGTCTGTACGTATAATGAATATGTTCAATTTCGCGAGAGAAGCTAATTGCGTGGCACTTAGCAATGTTAAGAGGGAGCTTATTCGCGGAGCACCAATGGCCCAAAGAGTTCAGTTTTGACTGAAAAAGGAAGCGTCAGATTGTAGCATGTTGATATGACAAAGTTTGAGATTGTCCACTTATGGTAAATGAGGAATGTTAGATAAAACCTCCAATAGGTCTGATATAATAATATTAAAAAGAAGAGGGCCAAGATGACTTCCTTGACGTACACCGGATTTAAAGTCGACTTTCTTAGAAATAAAACCTTGGAATTTCACGAATTGCAAGTGGTCGTGGAGGTAGGAGCCAAGCCACTTTAGTAAAGATCCTGCAATTCCGAATTGTTTCAGCTTGGGGATCAAAATGGAGTGATCAACTCGGTCAAATGCTTTGCTAAAGTCTGTATAGACTGCGTCAATTTGATCACCTTTCTCTATTTTGCACAAAACATCAGAAACAAGCCCCATAAGATTAGTTGTAGTAGAACGACCTTTCCTAAATCCATGCTGCTGCTCGTTCAGTCGAGCGTCGACCAGAGGACAAATTTTGCAGTAGATGATTTTTTCAAATAGTTTGGGAATAGCAGATAGAATGGCGATGCCTCTATAATTTTAAATAAAACGTCTATCACCACTTTTATAAATTGGTATAATGTAAGAAGATTTCCAATAGGAAGGAAATAGCCCAGAGGAGAGAGAATTATTGAATATAGTATGAAGGGGCGAGATCAGTTGTTTTACACACTTGATCAGAAAAGTAGGAGGGAGGAGGTCAGGTCCAGGGCCCTTGTTACTGTCAACCTCCATAATGGCAGTAAATATTTCATTCCTCGATATGATCATATCTTCAGCAAAAATTGTTTGAGTCACACCTGGGAATCGATACAATGTGGGGATGCTGACTGGACTAAAAACTTCTTGAAAATGGTCAGCAAAAAAGTTGCAGATCTCTTGAGGAGGAGAAGGGAACATCGAATGTTCAGTGGGCACTGAAGAGGGGGAGCTGCTTGTTTTCTGCTTTATATTAAAAAAATTAAAAAAAAATTTTTGGGTCGCGGATTATATTCTCCCCAGTAGTTTTAATGTATCTGTCATACGCTTCGTGAGATTTAGTATGGAATTCATGAGCAATTAAATCGTTTTCTTCTTTAATACGATGGCTAATGTCGACTTGATTCTTCATTAGTCTATAAAGTTTGTTTCTGTGATTTCTCAGACGTCTAAGAGTCTTGTCTAGCCAAGGTTCAGAGAGTTTATCTTTTTTCCTTATCTTAGGTACAAACTTATCGACCGCGTCAAATACTTTTCTATAAAACTTGGCTACATCATCATCAAGGGGATGACACATAAACATATTTGTCCAATCGACATTGTCAAGGAAATTGTGAATGCAATTATAATCAGCATTATGGAAATCGTATACAATCGTATTATTGTATGCACTTAACATGTTCCAATCTGTAGTGGAAAGTTCAACTATAAGAGCGGAATGGTGAAAACTATTAGAAAAAAGATTCTCTGCGTCATTAGCTGGGCTAACTACTACATCGTCATAAACATTTGTAAAGATTAAGTCTAACCAATTGTCATTTTGGTTGGGAGTCGGAACAACCTGCTGCAAATCATGGCCATTTAACGTACTCACAAAGCTAAAATCAGAAGACTCAAGTAAGTTTACTGGTATTAAACCATAATCAGACTTATCAGAAACAAAACGCAAATTCGGGCGATTAAAATCACCCAAGAATATAACTTTATCTTCAGCACTACAAGAAGCCATAAAAGAAGATAATGGTACACTGATTCGTCGGATCTCGGTGGGACGTAAAATAAACCAATATAAACCGAGGTTTTGTCAATTGAAACGCGGATAAATATATGCTGGAACAATTTGTGCGAGGCAGAGTTTACAAATTCACTTGAGTGAGTGTTCTTACCTGCGAGTAAGACACCACCACCTCTTGATCGACCAGTGGAAACATAGTCTCGGTCATTTCTAAAGATTGTCCATGTACTGTCAAGGATTTTTTCATTGATATGGGAGTGAGGTATTGTGGCATTACTATTGTGGAAAAGTGCTGGTGGAATCTCTCAAACTGGTTTAATAGACTGTTCCTATGCACCCATAGGTAGTACCCACTGTAATTCAGATATCTGGTCTGGCGATCGTGCCCACATTATACTCCAAAAGGTTGCGACCGAAATTTCAAAGTTAAGCTGATTCATACGACGTAGATCGTGGGGCTAAACTAATATTTTCCTCCCTTAAAAAAAGCTAGCATTCCTCTTATATAGTTTTATCTCTCAAAATGATATATCTTGCATCTAGTATTTACTAGCAGTTGCAGAGCATTCTGAGCGCATGCTTTTCTTACTCTAAGACCATTCTTATTTTAATCTAGTTTTAATGGCAGCTACTTTTTGAATTCAGCTTGAAAATAAATGTACATTTGTAGAAACAAGTAAATATTTTTTTTAGTGCTTGTGACTATATAAATCTTGAAATTGGCTCTATAAATCATGAAATAATAATCTAGGAACGACAGTTCCTTTTGATTTCTTTTTCGGTATCTGTCTCAGTATTATACGGCTTATGATTAGTTGTGATTGTCAAGCAGTATATTCTTAAAGCTTTTTGATAATGTTGAAGTTCACTGACAGAGAAGATCTATGGGAATATACCATAGTTTCAATCAAAAATATTGCTTTAAATGACAAACTGTGCCTACAGCAGCATTGGGATAGTATCAGCCTTACTAGATCCAGGTCCTCATAAATATTAGCAGCTGAACGTTGAACCTGCGAAATGCAAGTGTAAAGTATTATGTCTTTTTAAAATCATTAGTCAAACTCAAAAACTCTGGTGATCCACCTTGTAAACTGCAAATAATGAAAATGTAATCTTTAGTATTCACTGAAAACAATGCTTTACCAGCTTTCAGACAATTTAAACTCTTGATCAAATTAATTCAATTAATAATTATGAAGTCTAATTTTTTTACTGTAGTTTAAAGTTTTTTGCCTAATACGAATTCAATAAAATTTTTTTTTAATAAATGAAGATTTTTTAACATACGTATACTGTACATTCTTAAGCGCAATTAACTCAATTTAGCTCAATTAACAATGCAAATTTGTCTTTATTATTTTGGACTGCAAGCTTATATTGTTTTTGTATTTTCGTATGCATTTTTACTAATGTTCGAAGAACATTAGTATTAAAATCGATTCGGCCAAAAATTCATATTTCCATATATATATATATATATATATATATATATATATATATATATATATATATATATATATATATATATATATATATATATATATATATATATATATATATATATATATATATATATATATATATATATATATATATATATATATATATATATATATCATCAAAAAATTTCAGTGAGATAATCTCGAGAACGCGCCATCCGATTGAGCTGAAACTTTCAGGATACATTGATGTATATGCAGAATAGGTCCAAGTTTTACCAAATGTCAGTTATTGTTAACCTTTTGGCGCCGGCGGCCATTTAAGTGATATTTTTAATATACCTATTATTTCGTACACAAATAATTTTCGCAAAAATAAAGTTGACGAAATACATTTTGAACGTGTTTTACATGTGAATCGGATAATGTTTTGGAATTTTTTAACCCCATGTGTGCGCTGGGTGTCTAAAAAGAGAACGGGAAAATTTGAAAATTTTTAAATTGCGATAACTTTTGACGAAGCTATTCAATCATTACAAAACTTTCAGGACATATTGACATTTTAAAGTTGTAGATTTGTGTAGCTTTTAATGAGCGTGCTGACAACCCTGTAGCTAGGGCAGGCACTGAAAGTGAAAACCTCCAAATCATCGCCTCTCTTGAAAAAATGCCGCTTCTTCAAAGAAAAGCCACTTACATGTAAATTTGGTGCTTTGTTTACATATACAATAAAAAAAATTTGATATGGTATAACGGGCACGCCTGGTAACCCTTGCCCAATTTACCTATATTTTTAGCATCAAAAACTTCTGTTCACGGAAACTCACGATCCGTTTAGCAGAACTAATTGAAATTCGCAGAATGTATTGATCTTAAATAGGACCAGGTCTGATAGAAGTGATTTTGAAATGCAAGCGATTCTGTGCCAGTGGTGCCATCTTGAAAAATCACTAAAAAAGATAACTGCTTTTAGCCCTATAAATTCTGATTGAATCGTTCGATTTTGACGAAATTCACACAACAGTTGGACCTTACTTTAAGCCACGTTCAGTAGAAATTTGGTCGAGCTATGATGATAATTTTGGTGTCTTAAATTTGAAAAAAAAAAAAATTTGGAGGTGAAAACATTCAAACCATCGAATATTCGAAAAAATGTCCGTTTCTTACAATAAAACCAATCTGTATATAAATCTTATGTTTTATCTACACGTTCAAAGTAAAACTTTGAAAATTTAATGTCGGACAAGAACGATAACCCTCTCCCAGTTAACCTATATTTTTAGCATCAAAAACTTCTGTTCACGGGAACTCACGAACCAATAATCAGATACAGCTGAAATTTACAGAATGCATTGGACGTAAGTAGGCCCAAATTTGGAAGAAGCGATTTTGAATTGTGGGCAAGTCTGTGCCAGTGGTGCCATCTTGAAAAATTACAAAGAAAAAAAACTGCTTTTTGCCCTATGAAATGTGAATAAGTTACCAGATTTTTATGAAATTGACACAGTAGCTGAACCTTACTCTAATCTCTGTTTGATGGAAATTTGGTTGCAAAATTTGATTGGTGCTGCCAGCTATGGTAATTTTTGTGTCTTTGGTTTTGAAAATTCAACCAGGAAAATAAAACTTTTTGCCCTATAACTTCCAGTGCAGTCATGAAATCAATACGAATTTCATACAATTAATGAAACTTATCATAAACATTATTCAGGCCAAATTTGGTTGAAAAGCCACGATAGGGTTGCCAGCTATTGTTGGTTTCGTGTTTAATTGCAATATCTTTATTAAGCGGTTTTATCGTAGAATTTTCAAATGTTAATGATATTGTATTGACAATAAACAGCAAATATTAAGTTTTCGATTATTTGAAAAAACTCGCTGCAGGTAACCCTAAATTTCTTTATACTCCTATAACTTCGAATGTAATATAACAACGTGAAGCAGATGTGATATATTCTTGGCTTTGATACTGGCGAAAGGTTGCCAGCACGAGTCGGTTGTGCTGCTTTTGTATCAATAAATGCTTACAGTTAGTATTCATACCGGGAACATTTACAATGAAAATAAATAACCAATGTTTCAATTCCCAAAGCTCTGCAAATTTTTCGGATCGCAGCCCCAAACACCAACTTCAGTTACAGTGCTGCAGGCACTGAGCATTTTCTTCATTGATGTTATATGAGATGCTGCTTTCAAAATTATGTGAAATAAGCAACTGATAACGAATATAATTAACCCGTGTTTTGCTCTCATAAACGTTGAAATTCATGCCAGTGGTAATATCTGAAACCTTCCACCATATGAGTTATAATGCATTCTTGTGACCAAAGTAAAACGTGGCATTTGAAACAGTTTGGCTGTAATAAGCAGCACATGTGGTGGAATATGCACTCAAAACCTGCACGATTCTTCTACTGTTCTTCGAACATTAGTGTTTCTAGCGGTTCAGGTGCGCTAGAGTTTTTTTTTTCTTACACGCTAACAGTCATACCCAACCTGTGCAGTGGCAATATCTACTTAAAACTATCTTATGCTACGAATCACATCTAACTTTTACCTTATTACAAATAACTTAGCCTAATTAGCTCTAAATCTTATCCAAGGTCTTAGCTCTAGGTTTGCCTCATCGTTTGGAGTCATATGCAATAAAAAAGCGCATTCATGAGCTGCGGTTGACACGCTGTCTTTGCGGTGCGCATCAATGTACGCCCAAGCAATGCTGCCATTTTAGCATTTTGAATGCTAGATCTGGCATTATGTTTTTCAAAACGGCATTAGAAACTCAGAGTTAGCAGCTAGCATTATTTTTAGCATTTAAATTCAGATTTCGGAATAATCTGGCACTCATATATTTTCAATCTTGCCCATCAATTTTTTTCTCAATAATAGCTCTGTTCGTGAACTTTCAGTTGCGTTCATGGACTGAAACTTCCTGAATCATGTGTTGGGAGAAATTCATAAAAAGCACAAAAACGCTCGCATGGTATTTCCTTAGATGTCATTTTAAGCAGTAATAAAGTGTCTCCACAAAAATATTCGACTTTTATCATAACATTTTTCGAAAAATATGTTGCTTGCCGCGCATATTTGAAAATAAATATTCGCAGTGAGGTAGTAGAAATGGAGTGGACATGCCCATAAGAATAACATTGAAGGGGGTGGTAGTAATTTTTTGTCGGCTAAATGTCAAATCTGGTCAAATCCAAGTAGTTCTCCTCCAATTTGACATTGAACGGATAAGCTGCTTTAACATGCTTTGTACGCGAGAGAACAATGCAGACGCATTGGGAATAACAACAACTCCCCCTTTCCATAACAGGAGTTGTTGCTGTTTCCATGCGTCTGCATTGTTCTGTTATGGATTAGGGGAGCAAAAAAACGCGCCTAATGTTGCAGAAAAAGTGGAATATTAAGTGAAATAAAATGAAAAGGTAGATATTCCAATATTAAGGCAATTTTGGATTGCAGTAAATATGATAGCTTTAGGTTTCTCGTTCCATTAAATCGTGATGGTACTAAAAGTTAGTGATGTGGTCCCACCCACTTCAGATTCCAAGGAGCCTCGGACATCTACAATTTCAAGTTTACCAAAGTATGTGCATTCTAGTTATATATTTTTTCTCTGCATAATATGAATCAATTGTTTCGTTAGGGCTTCAAATGCAAGTAATTGCATGGATAACGATGGCGAAAAATCTTCTTCATCCAACACTAATACATTTTCTGCATTTAAAATAAATATTGGTTGCTGTTTTGATTTTGAGATTTGAAATGATGTTTTGAAAAAAATTGGTTGAAATGAGCTTTACACAAAAAAAGAAGATTTAGATGTAACTGACATATCTGTTATATATATAGAATCATCTTGAGATGTAAATTATAAGCTTCTAATTTGTTTTTGTTACATAAATATATACATCAGGGGCGGCTCGTCGATGTACGCAAAGGAAGCAGTGCTTCCCTTATTAAACCATTTGGTATAAGCAAAAAAAAAATGATTAAATAATCAATATGTAACAATCAAAAGATTTATAATCAGTATTTAACAATCAATGTAATAACATTTATTTTCTTACAAACTTCAAAACTCCATCGCTACTATGAATCAAATGGTTTTGTTTTATAACAGTTCAACTACTTAGCTCCCACGTTAAACTTACAGCGACGCAACGAAAACTCAAACGTTTTGCTACAAACTACAGACACAGCATGTCATTCAATTCAAAATATACAGTTCATTGAGATATACTACACAGAACACTGAAGTGATCTTGTTTCAATGCTCAAACTTGTGGTTTTCGCATAGATCTACTAAGACGCTTTGCCTAAGTGATGCCCACAAAAATTTTACAATCAGTGTACTCAAATAGTATTGCGGATGCTGGCTCAGTTCACCTTGGAGGATAGAGAAATTCAAATACCCTTGCCCGATCCACCCGCTTTGTTAATGAATGAACTTAATACGCTGCAAAGTTATCCGCGTCTCCTGTTATGTTACTATTTCCCCTCATGATTCTGTAGATTCTCTCCTCCTCCTCTTCTTACGAGTCGTTTTCCTTAAGAATTGAAGCATTTTCTGCTTTGTTCACATGTGCACAAGTATGGTGCAAGCTATTGTGATGTTCATGTGGGGAATAGAATAGTAGAAGTTACATTTTTTCGTGTGCAATTTTCCCCAGATTGGTTTTTTATGTCTGCTTTGGGGTTGCTTTCCCAAAAGACGTAAGGAGTGTTTTTTTTGCTCCCCGTATCTATAACAGAACAATGCTATCAACTGCAGACGCACTGAAAACAACAACTCCCTCTGTGCATAAAAGGAGTTTTTGTTGCTTCCAATGCGTCTGCACTGGTTAAATTTGTTCTGTTATGGATAAGGGGAGCAAAAAAACGCGCCTGTAGTTTTTCGGTTCTGGTGCTTTAGTGAAATGACCACTTGATTGCTTTGGACGCCTATGTTGACGCTGAAAAGTCATCCGCGTCTCTATTATGTTTCTGTTGCCTGTCATGGTCTACGTTACAGAATTTGCAGATTCTCTTCTGCTCCTTTTCTTACGAGTTGTTCCCCTTCTTATTTGATGCCTTTTATGTTTTGTTCGTACGGTGCAAGTTGTAGGATCTAAATTGTTTCGAGTGTAATTTTCTCCAGATCGGTTTTTTTTGTATCTGTTTTGAGTTTCTCGGTTCAGTTGATTTGGGTGATATGACCACTTGATTACTTTGGACGCTTATGCTGACGTTATTTCTATGTTATATTTCTGGTGTGCTTTCTTTAGCATTTATAGTTTACATTAGGTACGTTTTTTTATGTCTTCTTCGCAAAAAAAACGCACCTATTATAATTCTTTTGACTTGATTTTTTGTATTTTCAGTATTAATACGGTCGGTTAAAGATCGATATAAGGATAGTTTTAAAGTAAATTATAGAGTGTATTGAATAGATTCTGTTTCGAAAAGTTATTACCCGTTTAATATGGATTTTAATATGGAATGTTGATGTGATTGTGCCATAGAGTATTTACTGCGGTAGTCTTTTTCATTGAGGGTTTTATTGAGTTTTGGCAATCAAGACCATTAATTTCGCTCAGTCAACTGTTTGCAAAAGGTAACTTTATTTGGCACTTTTATTGCAAATTATATGAGGAATTTATTTTTATTGTGGCATTGGCTCTCTAATTTAATTTGCTTAAAGATGCTCTACTTTGAGCTATTGAAAAACTTTCACCATTTATTTAGCCTGTAATATGTTTTTAACTCACCTTTTTTTATAATTTAATAAAAAATTATAGAAATTAGTAATTTTTTTTTGCTTTCAAATATTATACATAATTTGAACTTTTGTGAGATTTTTGATATTAGTGAGTAGGAATATCACTGAAATAAGCTATGCTTATCACTAGCTTTTAATGCAAACACATTTATAGTTTACTACGCACTTCATAAGTATGCTTATCTATATTATATGCTTACATATTTTACTTGTGCTTCCCTTAGTCTCAAAACCACGAACCGCCACTGAAATATATATATATATATATATATATATATATATATATATATATATATATATATATATATACATACATACATATATATATATATATATATATATATATATATATATATATATATATATATATATATATATATATATATATATATATATATATATATATATATATATTTAATTATCGAATCATGTTCATTTTAATCAACTAAGAAAGCATTATGTAGCATTGTAGCTTTACAGGATCTGGCATTATTTAGCATTAAATTAAACTGAATCTAGTATTAATCGAAAAAAACAAATGGCAAAACTGCGCCCAAGTGACCGAGTTAATTCGTTCTCATGTTACTTTGTCGTTAATTATACAACCCGATCTCTAAGTGGTTTCAGTCCCAAATCTCGATACAAGTAATAAACTATATTTCCTGTAATCAGTTACAAACTGAATTATATTTTAATACGTACTCTGGTGAACGTTCCTAGATATTATCTGCAATATATCGTCATGTAAACTCTCTGTATATGTATTTTACGTCGAAAAACCTTTTGCATCGAAATGACATATTCCATTTTAATAGAGTATACTATTACCTTTCCAAAGAATGACAAGGTTCTCTCCCGAAGCTAACATGCTACATAAAATGTGATGTGACATCTATAATAAAGAATAAGAAAATCGGAATTAATGTTTGAAATAGGAATACCGAAGTAAATGTACCGCGTACTCTATGTTTATTTAGAAAAGTTGAATTGATACAAAGGATACATTGCTCAATTATTTTTGCAGAGACATTCAATGAAGGTAAAATGTATGACAATTTTATGGCTTTGTATCTTTTACGGCTGAGTAAGAGGGGCTCTTGTGAATAATTTATTTCCATTCGAAGAATATACCAACTAAAAATGAACGACAGGTTGATGCATGATACAATGAGAACAAGGTAATCCATTGCGCATGTCTATCACTATCCCATTCTCGCACTGGTGACAACTGTGAGTGATTTGCCTTTAAGCCAATGTAAAATTGGGCAACTTCAAGGAGGGCATTTGGTGTGTTAATGGAGCAATATTTTGATTTTGATGATTGGGTTTGAATGGTTAGTCTGTGCTTTTAAATGTCCTAGAAAACCTCAAGGAAAAAGCTATTGTCCAAAGCACAATAATGAAAAACTCAACAGCTTATTTTTCCCAAGAAAATGTTGAATGCACTCACTTCAACGAATCATTTAGAGTGTTTTTATGGGTACGATGCTAGTTGTATGTACGTGCGAATTTGGGTTGCAGATTAATGCAGCTCAATAGGGTAATAGATGCAAATGTGCATTGGAAAATTATGATGTGATTGATAGATAATAATTTTGTTAATTGCGGTTGTTGGTAAGCTGCGTTTTGAAAATATCGGAATAGTTTGAAACAATGTTGGTATTTTGTTATTAGCATTGTACATTTGGGAAATGCTTTATTGAATAAATTAAAAAAGTTGATGTTAAGATGGGGATTGTTTTGTGCCCGGTAAAGTAATAGATGTAAATATGGATTGAGAAATGATGCTTCATTGAGATATATAATGTATGTGCGTACGCATATAAGACAACGCCAATGAGCTAATTGAGGATATACGGTTGTTATATTATGCGCAAAGTGCATACATATGATATAATTGTTGTATAATAATTCTGTTGATTGACGTTATTTGTGAGGTTCATTTTGAGGATATCGGTACAGTTTGAAAATAGATTTGTATTGTGTTATTAACATCGCACAATATGGAAGTACTTTATTGGCACAGAAATAAGCATTTTAATGGCCACCGAAAGGTAATTGATAGTGAGCGAAAAAATAGTAAATTTGATGTTAAGAAGCAGATTTATGCAATCGGAGAGGGTAAAAGATGTAAATATGCATTGAGAAATTATGCTTCAGTGAAATATATCTATGTATGTGCGTATGCATATAGGGCAATGCCAATTTGCTAATTGTAGATTTAAAGTTTTTGAATTATGCGCAAAGTGTATACATATGATTTCATTGATGTATAACAATTATGTTGATACAGTTTCTTTGCCAGGTGCATTTTCAAGACATCGGTACAGTTTGAAAATAGATTTGTATTGTGTTATTAACACCGCACAGCATTGAAATGCTTTATTAACATAGAAATACGCATTTGTATGGCCACCGAAAGGGAATTAATAGCGAGGGAAAAAATTAATAAAGTTGATCTTAATATGGGGATTCTTCCACCCCGGTAGGGTAATACATGTAAATATGTATTACTCTACCGGGGTGGAAGGAGGGTCATAGATGTTAATATGCATTTATAAATTATGCTGCAGTGAGATATATGTGTATGCGCGTATGCATATAAGACAATGCCGATGAGCTGATTGAAAATTTAAATTTTTTGAAACATGCGCAAAGTGTATACATATAATTTAATTGATGCTTAACAATTATGTTGATTAAGGTTATTGGTGAGGTGCATTTTGAAGATATCGGTACAGTTTAAAAATATATTTGTATTGCGTTATTAACACCGCACAGTATGGAAATGCTTTATTGACATAGAAATAAGCATTTTAATTGCCACCAAAAGGGAATTGATAGTGAGTGATAAAATAATAGATTTGATATTAAGATGCGGATTTGTGCAACCGGAGATGGTCATAGATGTAAATATGCATTGAGAAATTATGCTTCAGTGAGATGTATGTGTATGTGCTTGTGCATACAAGACAATGCCGATGAGCTAATTGAGGATTTAGGGTTGTTGACTTATGCGCAAAGTGAATTCATATGATTTAATTGATGTATAATCATTATGTTGATTGATGTTATTTGTGAGGTGCATTTTCAAGATATCACCACAGTTTGAAAATAGATTTGAATTGTGTTATTAATACCGCACAATATGTAAGTGCTTAATCGACAAAGAAATAACCATTTGAATGGCCACCGGAGGGAAATGGATAATGGGCTCAGAAATTAATATTGCCAATTATATAGATTTACAACATTTGATTTTTTTGGCTGCAGTCAGAGGAATATATGTCCGCGAATGCTACAAAGTATTTACTTGTTCAGTTGTGAATGCGAGAAACAATTTACTTGTTTACTTGTCAATGGAAGAATTTTTTTGTTTTTTTAAAATTATATAGATCTGTCCTCATTATAAAACTGTCTAGCAAACAAAGACAAGTTTTATGTTGAAATCAACAACATATTCATGTCCTGTATGTTTTACACATGTTCAATATTGACATGGTTTTTTCGTACGCCATTATTTTTTTCTAACAGCAAAATATATTTTGACCGGGTTTTGAATCATATATTGTATTTTGTTGTAATAAACATATACAAAATAGAAGTCGAAGATCAACTGACTTATTTTGAATAGGATAATATTTCCTTTTAACCGAAAACATGACAACGCCAAGTGGAAAACGCATTTCTCTGCGTGAAAAATAATTTTACAAAATGATTTGATCTGATAGGATTCCGCACATTTGCAGACATCAATTAACAAGCTGAGGTGACTAAAGAATAAACTTTTGATATTCATACAACGATAATCGTTGCATTTTCTTTAATTAAAATAATATGTACTTTAATAATTTCAATCGATTTGATATAAATCGAGCAAAATTTTTGTTTGGGGTCACACCATATTGCTTTAGTAAATGCAACACATGTGATTGATTGAAAAGAAATTCTTAACAAAAATACGGAATATTTTTCAATTTTCTCGAAATAAATTACATTTTACTATTATTAAGTTCAACATTTATTTGAGGTCCAAGCATATTGCTGTAATACATGTAAGATATTGGCTTGTTTCAAAGAAAAATATCTATGAGCAAAATAATAGTGCACGTTAATATCAGTGACTTGAAATTAATAAATTACATTGTTTCCAATGAGAAAAAATTTCTTTGCCGCCAGGTTATAAATTTTATTTGGTAATATGTTAATTTTTCCTTCAAAACTATAAATATTTATCGGAATGTATGCGCTCAATTCGTAAATAAGTTAAAAACTTTTGAAAATTATTGACAGCGTTAGTAAGTAAAAAAGAATGTTTTGGGGTGAATTGTTAGATTTTTATCACAGATATTTGAAGTTCCATCCACATGAACATCATTTCAGGGCAAATTTAGGTTAAATTTACGAATATATTGATAATTTTTAATGCCTGGAGATAATGAAGGATGTGTTGCATTTGTGATCATTAGAACTATCACAGCCCAAAAATCGAACTGGTTCTTGGTAGATTTGGGGGTGTGACTTTCCATATTTTCCAGACATATATTCAGATTTCCAGGCACCTGAAAATCTTTTCAGGCCAAGTTCAGGTAAAGTTAAATAATACTATAATAATATTTGATGCCTGGAAATATAAAACTGAAGATCCCAATGTATGGTGCAAAGGGTTTTTTTTTTAAAAAATCATGTCTAGAAGAGCGAAATTGCCTCGCAGCGATAAATTGCAGCTGATGACACTGCCTCCTTATCCATTTGGTGCAAAATGCTATATTATTCTGAAACAAAAGGTACTTAGCAGGTCATTATCCAATGAACTAATTATGTTGATAGACTTTTATCAAATTTTTATCCAATGAACTAATTATGTTAATAGACTTTTATCAAATTTGTTCGCATTATAGATGAACATTAAATTTTAACAGAACAAAATTCATAGATTTTCGTTGTATTAATCGGAAAAGTCGATTCCTTAGTAACCTCAGCTTGTTATTTGATGTTTGCAAATGTCCGGAATCCTATCATATCGAATCATTGGGTAAAATTATTTTTCGCGCAGAAAAATGCGTTTTCGATCTAGCGTTAACATGTTTTCGGTTAAAAGAAAATACTTAACATACCTATTGAAAATAAATCACTTCATCTTACACCTTTATTGTATTCATTTTTATTACAACAAAATACGATATCTGACTCAAAACGCGGTCAAAATATATTTTGTTCTTAGAAAACAATAATGGCGTACGAAAGAACTATGTCTATATTGAAAATGTGTGAAGCATACAAGACATGCAGAAGTTGTCGAATGAAACTGAGAACGTGTCTTTGTTTGCTAGACAGTTTAAAATGAGAACAGATCTCTTCAATTCATGTGATAATAAAAAAATATTTCTTTCATTCACAAATGTGCAAGTAAATAGGTTCTCGCATTTGCAATAAACAAGTAAATACTTTGTTGCATTCGCGGACACATATTCCGTTGGCTGTTGCCAAAGAAATCAAATATTAAAAATCTATATTATTGGCAACATTAATTTCTGCGCCAATGATCCAATTTCCACCAGTGGGCATTCAAATGCTTATTTCTTTGTCGATTAAGCACTTCCATATTGTGCGGTATTAATAACACAATTCAAATCTATTTTCAAACTGTGGTGATATCTTGAAAATGCACCTCACAAATAACATCAATCAACATAATGATTATACATCAATTAAATCATATGAATTCACTTTGCGCATAATTCAACAACCCTAAATCCTCAATTAGCTCATCGGCATTGTCTTGTATGCACAAGCACATACACATACATCTCACTGAAGCATAATTTCTCAATGCATATTTACATCTATGACCATCTCCGGTTGCACAAATCCGCATCTTAATATCAAATCTATTATTTTATCACTCACTATCAATTCTCTTTTGGTGGCCATTAAAATGCTTATTTCTATGTCAATAAAGCATTTCCATACTGTGCGGTGTTAATAACGCAATACAAATATATTTTTAAACTGTACCGATATCTTCAAAATGCACCTCACCAATAACCTTAATCAACATAATTGTTAAGCATCAATTAAATTATATGTATACACTTTGCGCATGTTTCAAAAAATTTAAATTTTCAATCAGCTCATCGGCATTGTCTTATATGCATACGCGCATACACATATATCTCACTGCAGCATAATTTATAAATGCATATTAACATCTATGACCCTCCTTCCACCCCGGTAGAGTAATACATATTTACATGTATTACCCTACCGGGGTGGAAGAATCCCCATATTAAGATCAACTTTATTAATTTTTTCCCTCGCTATTAATTCCCTTTCGGTGGCCATACAAATGCGTATTTCTATGTTAATAAAGCATTTCAATGCTGTGCGGTGTTAATAATACAAATCTATTTTCAAACTGTACCGATGTCTTGAAAATGCACCTGGCAAAGAAACTGTATCAACATAATTGTTATACATCAATGAAATCATATGTATACACTTTGCGCATAATTCAAAAACTTTAAATCTACAATTAGCAAATTGGCATTGCCCTATATGCATACGCACATACATAGATATATTTCACTGAAGCATAATTTCTCAATGCATATTTACATCTTTTACCCTCTCCGATTGCATAAATCTGCTTCTTAACATCAAATTTACTATTTTTTCGCTCACTATCAATTACCTTTCGGTGGCCATTAAAATGCTTATTTCTGTGCCAATAAAGTACTTCCATATTGTGCGATGTTAATAACACAATACAAATCTATTTTCAAACTGTACCGATATCCTCAAAATGAACCTCACAAATAACGTCAATCAACAGAATTATTATACAACAATTATATCATATGTATGCACTTTGCGCATAATATAACAACCGTATATCCTCAATTAGCTCATTGGCGTTGTCTTATATGCGTACGCACATACATTATATATCTCAATGAAGCATCATTTCTCAATCCATATTTACATCTATTACTTTACCGGGCACAAAACAATCCCCATCTTAACATCAACTTTTTTAATTTATTCAATAAAGCATTTCCCAAATGTACAATGCTAATAACAAAATACCAACATTGTTTCAAACTATTCCGATATTTTCAAAACGCAGCTTACCAACAACCGCAATTAACAAAATTATTATCTATCAATCACATCATAATTTTCCAATGCACATTTGCATCTATTACCCTATTGAGCTGCATTAATCTGCAACCCAAATTCGCACGTACATACAACTAGCATCGTACCCATAAAAACACTCTAAATGATTCGTTGAAGTGAGTGCATTCAACATTTTCTTGGGAAAAATAAGCTGTTGAGTTTTTCATTATTGTGCTTTGGACAATAGCTTTTTCCTTGAGGTTTTCTAGGACATTTAAAAGCACAGACTAACCATTCAAACCCAATCATCAAAATCAAAATATCGCTCCATTAACACCCCAAATGCCCTCCTTGAAGTTGCCCAATTTTACATTGGCTTAAAGGCAAATCACTCACAGTTGTCACCAGCGCAGAACGAACGCATTTTGGTCCTCGGAATAGACTACCTTGTTCTCATTGTATCATGGGTTGATGTATCTAGGGATTGAATAGAGTGTAGATAAACATTTGATTTTAGCATGACAATGAAGGATTGTGTAAGATCTATTTCAAACCAATTTGTTGTACTTTTAGAGAATAAAAGAGTTATCTTGCTCGTTCTCGGCAGTTCTTTGAAAACCAATAGTCGTGTCAATCGATCGTTTTGTAATGAATTCTCTACTCTTTCTTGTGAATGATCTATTAATATACAGTTTTTCTTAGAAGCTATGCATTCTTCTGACATTCGAAGGTTTCAGATAGATACGCATAATTAGAGCGCAAAAATGATTGAATAAACCTGTAATATCTTAGTAAATTCATTGAGCGCGAATATGTGGAACTATGTATGTACATGTGTACGTACTATGTTTTCACTAACAGAAGCGATTTTGATATTTGGACAATTTTGTGCCAGTGGTGCCATCTTGAAAAATCACTAAGAAAAATAACTGCTTTTGGCCTTATAAATTCTGATTTAGTCATTAAATTCTGATTTAGTCACAGTAGCTGAATCATACTTTGAACCACGTTTGGTAGAAATTTGGATGGAAAATTAGGTTGGAGCTGCCAGCTATGGTAATTTTAGTGTCTTGAATTTTGAAAATTCGCTTAGGAAAATAAATTTCTTTGTCCTATAGCTTCAAGTGCAGTCATGGAATCATAACGAAATTCAGATGACAAACTGAACTTGTTGTGGGCAATACTCAGCAGAAATCTAGTTGGAAAAAATCATAGGGCTGCCAGCTATGGTTGCTTTTGTATTTTTTTTGCATGTCTTTAGAAAGCGATTTTATCATAAAATTTTCAAATCATAGTGATCTTGTAGTGAAAATAAACAACAAATATTACGATCTAGAAACTTTGAAAACATTTACGGGTGATAGCCCTAAATTTCTTTGTATCCCCATAACATCCAATGCAGTCATCAGATCAATACGAAATTCGCAGGTTAGGTTACCTTCAACGTGAGGTAAATGTGACATATTTTTGGCTTTGGTGCTAGCAAAGGGTTGCCAGTACGAGGGGTTTTGTTATTTCCATACCAATAAATGCTTACACACTGAAAGAAAAACTCTTGGTTGGTCCAACTATTTTTAATAGTATTGCAACGATTCATTCAAAATCGTTAAACGAACTACGGAAAATAGTTATTTTTACTATGTTAATATAGTTAATTTAACGATATATAAGTAGTTGGCTCTGGTTATACAAAAAATATCGCAACGTTCATGAAATCAACTGTTTTAATTGTTTCATAACCACGAAAAATAGTCGATCAATAGAAAAATATTCATCAATTCACTCAAAACTTCAACGTTTCGAATTATCAACAGTTTTTATGGTACTTAATCTACTTTGCAATAGTTGATTTCAACAAACGTAATTCAGTGAGCAACGTCTTTGGAATTATTCTACGCAAAGTAGAATGGTTTCAACATTTGGACGTTTTTCATGCTCCGAATGAAATTTTTTTTTGTTTATCAACCACGCGTCATGGTGCATAAAAGTAATCAACAATTTTCTTATGGTTGTTTTAACTATAGCCCTAGTTGATGCAAAAACAACTAAGGAAAACTGTTGATTTTTCATACTCCTCATACTCATACTCCTATTCTATCATACAAGTTTCATATGCTTAATCGCAAAATTGTGTTCGGTTTGCTGTTCGATATAATTCATATTCATGTTATGCTGTGAAGCCTTTATATTACGTTGTATGACGCTTTTTGTGCAGTTGATGCTGTAACCACATAACAGCGGCATTGCGGCAGCGGCGCCACAGGGGGAGGCGTGAATGCCGCGAATTTGGTAAATCACAATGCAGCGACAATGTCGCTGTCAATGCAACCAAAGCACCAACCAAATTCATTTTTTTTCATTCAATCATTTTATCAACAATTTTCATAGTAAGCGAACCATTCTACAATTGTTAAATTCAACAAACATAATTCCACACTGCATACTATAGTCATTTACTATTTCGTACTATGTACATATATTGTTGGAATACCATTGTCTGTGGTTGCTTACTTTTTTTGCACCACGGACGTTGTTTATCAACCACGCGTCATGGTGCATAAAAGTAATCAACTATTTTTTTATGGTTGTTTTAACTATAGCCCGTAGTTGACGCAAAAACAACTAAGGAAAATTGTTGATTTTACCAAGATTTTTCTTTCAGTGCATAAACATTTGCAATGAAAATCAGTAAAAAATGATAGCGATTACAGCAGACGTTTAGTCCGCGGACTATACACCAAATTTCACCTAAATTATTTAGTCCACCCGACCCAAGCGATAGGTCAGTACACGATTTCAAGCGACCTGACCAAAATAAGTCGTGGACTATATAGCTGCAAACACACCCGACCTAAGCCTTGATTTTTGCGCGACTATCAATAGTATATGTACCCTGAATTTAAGCTCGCAATCCTCTCGTTTGACTCAAAATCATTGAAATAATCATGTTTGAGAAACAAATGAAAAGATAATTACAGTGTATGAACTAAAATTGAACTAAACGACTGCTGTCACGTACAAAACAGGACTAAATTCGACCTAACTAAATTTTAGGTCAGGACGATGTAAACACCTTAGGACTTAACTTACTTAGTCCACGCTATAAGTCAGGTCACATTTGGTCCAACCGCTGTAAACCCTACCAATGTTAAAATGTTCTAAGGTTTGGACATTTTTTGGGTGGCAAGCCCAAACACCTTTCTATCGCTGTAACTTTCAATGAAATCATCGAAATGAAATTGGCTTAGGGTCTATTATTACTTAGGGTGTCCTTAAGTAGCTAGTGGTAAAATACATACTCAAAATCTGCACAATTCCTCTCCTGTTCTTCGAACATTAGTGCTTCTAGCGGTTCTGATGTGCTAAGGTTTTTTTTTCTTTCTTATTTTGAAATGAAGTGAAATGAGGCAAAGACTTTGCTAAGGAATATATTACTTTTCATGAAAAATGTAAATCAGAAATCATGTGCCTAGAAAGGAAATTCAGAAATTTAATTTAAATAAAATTTATACAATTTACCTTCATTTATCTCCTAGGTAATGTTAGTCAGTGGTATAAGAAAAAGTCAGAAACCAAAATCAATCCTTGGTTATAAATCCTTTTAAAAATGCCTCCACATGATCTAAGGATGATTGCGAAAAAATGTTATTACGTAGGTATGGAATTTAGTTGTGTGGAACGATTCAGATCAGTGGGGCCACAGCGGTATTCTTACAGAATGCTGCAAAAGATTTGGGCTCGGTGCAGAAGACACGGACCACATGAGCAAAATAATACATCTTGGCAGAAATTTCCAGGCCAAGATACCTACAAGAACAGACTGGAAGAAAAATGAAGCTACCACCGATGGGGGCGTCTGGATTTACACGGACGGGTCAAAGATGGACACAGGAGTTGGCTCGGGCGTGTTTTTTACGGATTTGAGCTTTAACCTGTGGTGTACACTGTCGGACCATGCTACCGTCTTTCAATCTGAATTACATGCTATACGCATGGCAGTTGAGTAAATTAGCGGAATATCAACCAGATCAATGACGATTTGCGTCGACTGTAGAGCAGCCATTCTCGCTCTCGCGTCTTATAGATGTTCTTCAGAAACTGCTAACGCTTGCACAGTGGCTCTCAATGAAAATGCAAGGCATATTACTATCCGGATTATGGGGGTGCCAGGTCATAGTGGGTTCATAGGCAACGAAAAAACCGATGAATTGGCGAGGAAAGGTTCAGGAGCTATCAATAGCCCCTGCATCACTGTACCACGGTCAATCGCTGACGCCACAAGCAAACTTGATGCCGCCATATGGGAAAACAGGATGGACTGCAGGGTGGCCAGGACATTATGGCCATCACCTGATCTAAGCAGAAGCAGGAAATTGCTCAAGCTCAGCAGAAACTGCTTGAGAGCCACGGTCGGCTTGCTCACAGGGCACTGCCTTACCGCATCTCATGCGGACAGAATGGGGCTGACATCCAGCAATTTATGCATGAGGTGCGAGATGGAAGAGGACATCATCGAGCATACTCTATGTGATTGTCCGGCCCTAAATAATAAACGCCTCAAGATTTTTGGTTTTTACCACTTTCAAGGGTTAGCAGAGGTGGCCAGTACCGTCACGCTGAGTCAGCTGATCCAATTTGGCGAAGCGGTCACTTGGCAGCTCTAAAAAGCCAGCGGAGGGTGGCAAATGGGCCCAAACTGGTGGCCTAATGGAAGCCGCGTTCCCGGCAGCCCTCTTTACTAACCTAACCTAGTTGTGTGTTTGTGGCTGATTGTGTTCACGGCAACCCATCACTAAATAAGCTCTATTTTGAGCATTCGAACTTTCTGTTCACGAGAACTCACCATCGGAAAAACAGATCATTATGAAATTAACGGGATGTATTGGTGTTAAGCAGGTACAGATATGATATAACTGATTTCGAAATATGGGCAACCCTGTGTCGGTGGTGTTATCTTCAGAAATCACTAAGAAAAAAACTGCTTTTTGGCTTATAAATATCGACCCAGTCACCAAATTGTATTGAATTTTACACAGTAGCTGAGAAAATTTGAAAAGTTTTGCAAGTAATGAACTTACATTTGTTTTTACCCTTATAACTTCCAATGCAGTCATAGGGTGGGTTGGCCTCAACGTAAAGCACCCTTTCCATATTTTTTAAATAATTTTTTAATAGTTATAATTGTCGCATCTAAACTATACTAAATTATAATTGCTTCAATGAATGCGGATGTACATCTGGCTAATTATAGGGATTTTACATAGGCGGAATATAACACAAATCCCACGTAACACAAATAGGCAAATCCCAACAAAATAACTAGTCTTCGGCGAAACCTGTCTCAGACAAAACTTCTGGAGCACATCAAAAATATATCGGAAGGCAAATTGTGGTAAATATGATGGTAAAGAACAGACAAAAAGAAACACTATTTTTCATCTCATTTATTTACTTGTTCTACTTCTCCCAAATAAGCAGAGCTTGTAGGAGGAGTTCATTACATATAATATTATAATTTAAGAATCTAATATCGTGGACTTACGTTAGTAAAATTATAGTTAATTTAGCTTACAAATCAAATTACAATATGCGATGAAGTTTAAATACAAATCTGCACTTATGTTGTGTCTTGACAAAATTCAATGTTTCATATGATTGCTTAAAATTTGAAATTGAAGAGTAAGCAGCTATTGAAAATGAAGAGTCTGAGAGTAAATCAAATTTTAACTGCCGCTTATAAGCCTGATTATTCCATAGGATAATCTTTATGCAGTTAAGAAGTTGATTGAAAAGTATTGGAGCAATGTATGTAAATTGCTTTTGCTCTAATGTTGTGTTAACACGTGCTGTTGTCATGTCTGTGCCCGTCTGCCTGGTATTACTTGCGTGATTTATTGGAATAAGTCTGTTATTCTTGTTCATGTAAGTCAGCAGTCGTAAACAGTGTAAGCTTTTTAGATTTATTGTGCTGGTTAGTCTGTAGATTTGCTCGGATGGATAAGTTGGGGGGACTCCAGCTATTATTTTCGGTACTGGTTTTTGGGTTGATAATGATGTTTTAAGTGTGTGTCGAAAGTTCCCCCCATATGGTTTTCTCATATAATAAAACTGATTGGAATAAGGTTTTATATGTCATTATCAAGTCGTCGATATTTAATAGGTGTTTTAATTAATCAAATATGTGAATCAAATTACTTAATTTACTATTGAAGGTCGCTATGTGGTTCTTCCACCTGAGCTGACTATCTATAGTTATTCCGAGGTATTTTGTAGATGTATTGTTCCTGATGTCTATTTTTGCAGAGAATTTTTTCAAAGACCTCTATTTCTAGTGCTTGCGATAATAAAGGAAGTTCTTTATCGTTTTCTTAAGGTTTAGTTTGTGTGAGTGATCATCGGGCCATTTTATAATTTTCTTCATAGTCTCACTGGCAGTACAATAACACGAATCCCAGTTTAAGTCTGATACAATGATTACATTGTCGTCTGCAAAGCCTAGTATTTGAATGTTGTTGCTTGATAATTTAACGAGCGATATAACGTAAATTTTATTCAAAACTGGTGATATTCTGTATTATTTGTCCTCTCACTGTTTGTTTTGTTAAGTGGAACTGTTTGTGTTCTGTCTTGCAAGTAATCTGCTACAAGCTATAAAGGTATGTTTTTTATTCCTAGTTTCTGTACTATTTTCAATTATTGTTTGTCGCTAATTCTGTCAATGGCTGTGGTAAAATTTAAGAATATACCCAGGGTTTTTCTTGTTCTTGAAGCTATTTATTATGGTCTCTGTGAGGTTAGCTAGAGCGTCGTCTACTCCTTTTCCTTTACGGAAAACATATTGCGAATCAAGAATTGTTTGATTGTCATCTAAAAAATTTGTAATGCGATTTTTCAGACAGCGTTCAAATATTTTTGCGAATTCAAATCGGAACAATTTTTGTTTGTTTAAAACAGGGCTGCGGAGTCGCGAAGAAAAACTTGCGACTCCGACTCCAATGATAAGCGTTCTAACATTTGCGACTCCGACTCCCGAGTAACGGCTCCGACTCCGTACTTCTACTCCAAACATTCGTAGCTCTATTATATAGTTAAAGCCAGAAGGTTAAAATCATTTTTTGTCTTACAATTAGATCATGTTTTCCTACTAGTTTGTTTTCTTTAGTAACATTAAATTATAACGATACGCTATATTGTCAAAGAGATTTATTTCGAAATAGAAAATATTCCTTTTGCAACACTTAATTCGAGTTAGTTCTTAAAAATAATATTACTTCAATCAGATCTGACATCATCGCTCCTCTTAAATCCGATTTAATTAGTCTAAGGGCAGAAAACAAGCGTTCCACATATACTTGAGTCGAGGGCAATGCCGTAAGGAGCAATGCTGCATTTTGGACGATTTTGGGATACTTCGTTATGGCATCTTCTACTTCCAAAGCTGAACTTCGGTCAAACTTCTCAACATCATTCAGTGCCCTATAAAAATCCAATTTCAAGGCTTCCAGTTGCGATGAGTTTCCTCCTTCGCTACTTTGTTCCAAGCTTAAGCGCTGCCGCTTTGCTCATTCTTGTTCGTCAAGATATTTTTCGAATTCATCTTCATCATCAACTTCAGTATTTGGGGGAATTAATGACGACTGCGGTCTAGCCATGGCTTCACTTTCCGTATGCAATCTTAGACAATATAGTCGTCCACGCCACGCCATGCACTATAGTTCTCCACGCCATGTAATATAGCCCGCCACGCCATGTCATGGCGTGGAGGACTATAGTACACTGAGAAAAATACTTCTATTTTCTGAAGAAAAATGAACACATTATCAAAGAAAATTGGTAATGATTCTGCGCCAAAGAAATATTTACTCAATCCAAAGAAAGACATTTCTTCATTTCAAAGAACAAATATTGTACTTGCCCTGAGTAAAACTTGGTATAGTTTCAAAGAAATATTTATTCAATCGAAAGAAAGGAATTTATTAATTTCAAGCACTGATATTGCACTTGCCCTGAGTAAAATTTAATATAATTTCAAGAACATCTGGCATCTGGCATAAATCGGTTCACGTACGATCACCGAAGTTAAGCAGTGCTGGGCGCGGTTACTACTTAGATGGGGGACCGCTTTGAAAGCATAGCATGTTGTTGGCACGCAAAAACTTGGAAAAAAAATTACCATTTTTTCCTTTTTTTAAGGTGCGATATTTTTTTCTCATTTTCTGAAGCGCTAGTATTATTTATGCCCAGTCGCCAATTTAAGCTATAATTTTACACTTAATCAATGGAGTTAGGAACACTGAAGACGAACAAAGTCAACCATGACATGAACCCGGCGGCATTCGAACCCTCGAGCGGTAGATCCAGGGGTTTTCTCAGGAATTTTTCGTGGGGGGTGTGTTCAGAATTTTAGGAGGGGTGTCCCTTTTGCACAAAAGACATAAAGGTCCCTTTGTGTAGGAAAATTGTCCGTGTTAGGGGGGGTGTATGCACTTTCCAGGGGGTGTATTTGGGGGGTGTTAGGGGGGTGTAGGAAAATCTCTGGGTAGATCGCTGCTTTGGATTGACACGTTAGCGAACTAAGCTATCGACCCTTTATTTGTGTAGAGGAAAAGTTGATAAAAGACAGAAAAACTATCAATTTTTTCGTGAATATTGAAGCGTGGTTGTTGTTGAAACATAGAAAAAAATATTCGCGGTGTAGATATAATTTACTAAATTCATAGACGTAATTTACAAGATTTGTGGAAAATTACTTACTTGAAATAAGGTAAAGCAAAAATTGTATTTCGTTGAATATAAGAAGTTTTTCAATGATATGTATACAAATTACTGATATCAAATAAAAGTTTATTTGATTTGTGAAGATTTCACATCTCGTAAACAAGTAAATATTTTCTTTGATATTCGGAAACATATTTTTCTGAGTGTACATGGCGTGTAGGCCTATGTACTTTTCGCCATGTATTATGGCGTGTGGCTTTTTTTTTATCACAATCCCTAAATCGACTATGTACATGGCGCCAGAAGTCTATAAATTGTGGCGTCTGGCGCCATGTGTTTTCTCAGTGTACAAGAGATCATCCGTAAGAGGTAGCTGAAGCCTTTTGACGTGGATATCCACCCCCAGGAGAGCCAGTGTAGTATAACTCCCAACCACATCTGTAGCTATAAAATGGTTATAGTCTTACAGAAAATGATAAAACACACTTTTTCTATAAATGAACTGAATTCAAGGACTATTTGTACTTGATAGTGGATCCGCAAGAAGTGAAATCGAGCAGCATCTCGTGAAGGAGGTAGCCTGGTCAGATTAAAACTGATTTTCGTCGCTGCCCTCGCAAATAGCTGGTACCGCAGCTCATCAAGGCTGTGAGTGTTGGGGTTGCCTCACAATTCTTCATCTGACTGTATTTTGACACATAATCACCCACAGTAATAGTTCGTTTAGCTGATGAAAGAGACAACACATTGTTCGGCGCTCGTGGTCGTGAACATAGGTTATTCATTGGGGTAACATCATAAACAAGTCAGCAAAAAATCAGAACTTTTTCTACAAGTGGCTCCAAGAGTCAAGTACATAGGCTCGCCGTAGAGGGGGCCAGGGGGGGCGGGACCCCCCCAGACCCTAGGTTGGCCCCTCCCAGAAAAATAAATATTTTCAACAGCAGACACTTAAGTTTTCGCCTCTAAGGTTTTTGTGGTTACAGCAAGAGTTGTGTAGTGCAGTAGTGTAAGCCTATACCAACTTACACTACTTATAACATAGAGACTGTGTTACTTTCGGTATTAATTACGATGTTATGGGACTTGTTTCGAGATATGGACGGTAATATTTAATTTGGACAAGTTATACGTTAAGAAAAAAACGAAGAGCGCCTCGCCAATCATCCTTTTTTTATTAAGATTATCTGTTCATTCCTACTAGGCAATATACAGGTATTTAAATAAGAACACTTTTATAATCTGGCGTTTTAAGCAATTATGTTTTTCACAAAACATAGTTTAAGTATTAAAATGGTAGGCAATAAGGTAATTAACGTAGAATACAATTTTCGAAGTCATTTGGAGAATAAAAATTTTATCCCTGCCACTTTTATGCTATCTATCATATTCATTGAACTTTTGTCAAACCTGTATCTACTCAAGACCAGTATATTCTATGAATTTTATCTGGTTGCGAGATACCGTAAATGCAAGTTCCAGGTGTTAAAAATATAAATAATTCGGTGCGATTTTTGTGCGATTGGGAATTTTACAAGTTTAGATTTGACTGTATAAATCTAGTATCAAATTCATCAATAATTTGCATTTTATTCTAACAGCCGTGTGAAAGATTTGTGTTTACGTACTTATGTTAGCTACAAGGTTGCCCAGACATTATTTAAAAACGACAGAAACTTATTTTTTATGCCCATTGATGAGTGTTGTAAATTTTGTGATGATCTGATGGCTCAGTGTGAAGTTATCACAATGCGAAATTTTCCATAGAATTTCCATTGTCGCCTAAATACACCAAAATTTCAACTCGACCAAACTTCACGATCCGGATAAATTATCCGGATAGTAAAATTCATGCACAATGTGAAAACTTTAATAGTACTTGGAAGACGGTTAATGATATGGTGCTTGAACAGCCTTGGAATATTGTCAAGATGAACCAAAATTATTTGAAAAAGGTTATGTTAATAAAAAGTTGTTCAATTTTAATCATCCCGCAAAAACATTTCCAATTTGATTCTGCTTTCGGAGGCTGATTCCGCAAAACGATCGAAGTTTTCCGTTTCAATATGCTTGGCTTCGATGCTGTAGAAATGATATACGTTGTCTATGCTGATTTATAGACAAGAAGGGAACCGTGATCAAATTCAATTACCTTTACGAAGAAATATTCTTACATTTTGAATTATTTCCATTCTATTCCCGTATAATTCATACAAGCTTTCTTTCTTAGCGGTCATTGATAATTCATGAGTAGTTCATACCTACCAATCAAATTATATGCATGTGGTAGTAACTCATACGTATTCACAGACTAGAAGTTTATTTGATAATGCATTATGCATTAGCAAATAACAAAGAATAAATCAACAAAAATATAATGTATTAGTAAATTATATAAGTTTTATGAACAGTACGTGTACAATCAAAAACAAAATCATCGCATGTTTTGAACCTGCCAGTCCCTGGCCCCTGCCAGATTTTAGGCCACGGCCCGCCTATGGTCAAGTACCTTTCGAAAGTGATTCCAAGGCTCAAGTAACCAAACAGTTGATTAATTTGAAATTATTTACATGAATATGATTTATTGACACTGAATTTTGACTCTTGTGCTTGTTTTACAATATTTTATCCGAAATATGTATTTTCACTTTTCTGGTTTTCGGCTATCTACTCCCACCACAGCCGTAAGTTTTTTTTTTCATTATGTCTAGCATATATGTATGTTGTACAGCAATCCCACCGAATTATGCAAACCTTCAAGTAACAAAATGTCTCAGGATGCGTGTTCCTCCTATTTGTTGTATGTCGGATACGGAGCGACATGCTAGAACCTAGCGAAAGTTGGCTAATGTGATTATCCTGCTCTGGAAACGAAAGCAGCGGACTTTGCCAGTACACTATTTTTCTTACAGCGTTGCCCTGGATTTTTGCCAACGCTTATTGTAATACGATTAATAAATCAGTGTGACATCTATTCTTACATTTCAAGACATTATTTTCATATATACTCTGTTTTTTACAGTCTTCTTTTGAAATCCATATGTGTCCAAAAATTCTTAACAATACCTAATTGTTACCTTAGGCCATACTGGATATTCGAAAATTATTATTACAAATTATAATGCTGGAAAAGTTAAAAATGAATGTGTTGAATTATATTTAAGCCGAAAGTCAGGTCTCCAGACCTATATGCAGTGCTTGAAGCTTTTTTTCGCTGAGCGTAGAGAATTTCATCAACCGATAATAACCACAACAGAATGTATTATTTCATATGCAAAAATATGCATAATAATATTTCTACTTCATATAAAACAGTTCAGGTCTCCCTTGAGTTACGCAGTACTTCAAAACGCCGTTCTTGAGTTATTCATTTAAAAGAAAATATATGATTATGCATAAACCAATGCTTGAATAATTTAATATTTTTTGTTTGCAATAATCTTGAGTTTCGACTTTCGCAGAACCAATTAACCGCGTAACTTAAGGGAATCTTGTATTAAATTAAATTGCAACTTGTTCCTGTATTTTCTTTCTTTTCTGTATTTCATTTGCAGGTACCATGCACGACGTACTGAAGAAAACGGCGAAAATTATAAAATGAAACGCTGATCGTCTACGAATTCGGCATTACATTCGCATCCGCAAGGATGTCTTCATTTTATAAGCTTTCATTCCTTTCGAGCACAAACCCAACAAACATGGGCACCAATTACAACATTATCCAGAAAGGAAGAAGACGATAGAAGTTCAAAACTCGAACGAAATCAGCTCTGAATGGAAGAGCACTTTCGTCACACAGCAGCAGCGTTGAGAGTCGCTTTTTAGTATTTCCTAAATGAAGCAAATTTCGGATTTCTGTTCGAAACAAGTTCTTCTGCTTCTCGCAGCAATTCTTCTGTTGAATTGTTTTCATTTCATTTCAATGGAAAACAATACACTTCCTGTCTCTTCTTCAACCGTAACCACAGCAGCATCAGCATCAATAGAAACAGCAACAACAGTTTCATCAGCAACTATTGGTGTGCAAGCATCTATCGAAAAGTTCATCTACTACCGCAGTATCGGAGTAATGGTTTCGAATAAAATGCTGGAAATTGCTGCAATTCGAAAGGAATTCAAACAGTTTTTGAAGTTGTTCGGCATTGAGGCGAAAAGTGACACAGTGAACTTCTTCCACAGACGCGGTAAGTGTGCACTAATTTGATTGGATTTTGATAATGCGGAATTTTTCCGGGTCAATTCACATTCGTGACTTCCATAAACAGAAATAGACATTATATACTCCAACGTATTAAAATACTTCTGTACCGCGGTAGAAAAGAGCACGAAGTCAAAAACACTGAATTTTACAAGAAATCATGATTAAAGATTTTTTTTCCGGTTAGAATGCTAAAAAAACAGCATAATTTTCAATATTTTTTTTTACCTCCTTTATTATGTATAAATTTTAAAATTTGCATGGGTAAAACACACATTTTGAAGATTACAAAATAAATATTTGTTTTATTTTTTTTTCATTTTTCTACTTATTTATATATAGAAGGCGCCAAAGTTGATGTCTCGAAAAATGCCTCGTTATACTGCGGATAGATAATCTCAGGAATGTGGAATCTGAACAAAAAAAAAACCAAACCACATTCTAAAGAGGAATGATTCTTACGTGGTAATCTACCACAATATTTTAAAAAAAAATGGCGGTTTCTTGAAAATATTTTTCGAAAAATCGTGTTTTTTTCATCTTGTGTCGCTTGCCAAATTTTTTGGGTAAGTTTTTGGCCTATACTGTAGTAGATTACCACACAAGATACTTGAATAAAGTAGTGCACTGAATTTGACTTAAATCGGTTCGGCCAATCCGGAGAATAAGTGTCCGCAGTTTGAAAAAACGTCATTTCGAGAAAAACGCGTTTAAAGTTTTTTCCATTTATTTATTGAATATTATTTAAAAAATATGTTTTCATCGCTTACAATTGTTCAGTCTGCAATCCCTGGACCATACATAAGTATTCTTGAGTCCACATAAGCCAGTTGCTCTTGCAGTTGGGCAGTTTTTTTTTTGGCCAAACGCGCTTCCTTTGCCGCTTTTTCTGCCTGACTTATGCGATCTTCATCTTTTTTACGCAGTAATTAAACGCAGCGGTCTGCCGTAAACTGCTGTAACTTTTTTATTTTTGGGAATATCTTAATAACATTTTGAGACGTGATTTCTGAAGGCATAATAAATTGAAAAATGAAAAAAAGTTAAATTCACCCGGAAATTTAACAAAAATTGCTTTCACGGCATTTTTATATTTTTATTTATATTTTATGCTTGCGTTTATATGCTTGTAAATAATACAATATTAATGATTAAAAATCGTAAATTGCACTAGATTTGTACAACTGATTAAATAAAAGATCTGAGTGCTTCTCTAAACGTGCCAATTAATGAGGATAAATTGTACGACGATTTTTGTTTGCTGCGCGAAGTGCGTGACCTTGTGGCAAGTGAAACAAAGTGGGTAGACTTGCGTTGGGTTAATTTTTTTGAGAAATGTAAAGAAGAATCGGGCAAAGAAATAAAAAACTCTAGCGCACCTGAACCGCTAGAAAACTAATTTTCGAAGAAATTGTCTTTGAGTGACCAAAAAATTTGGAAAGACGTAATACACTTTTTTGTAGAATCATATCAACCATTCCTTATCTCATGCAACAAAACTCAACTATAACACAAATGATGAAAATGTTCAGTGCTGGCAACACTTTCCCAACGAAGCAGCAATAAGTTTACCATAACAAGCTCATACTTAAATCAACTTATTCTTTGAATTTCGTTCTCATCGGAGGATTTCATCAAAAGTTTCAGCGGTTAAACGTTGTTTGAGGCTGCCATCCGAAAAATGTTCAAAACTCGGAAAATTTAAAAATTGGTTTCTTATTTTTATCGCAAATGCTTTGCATATGAGTATGTAATTTCAAGCATCTGTTGGTGCAATATTTATGAAAATGGCTAATACTGGTTACCCTGTGTCAGCAGCAGAGCAAAATATATACCAAATCTGGTTCACGTTAAGTTAAGCCCAACCAGTAAATTTCGTTTCGATTGGATCACTGCGCTGGAAGTTATACGGGTGAAACAAATTTTAGGGTTAACGCCCTCAAAACTTTTCAAATTTTTAAAGCGTCAATATTTATTGTTAATTTTCATTGCAGGTTATTCGCATTTGCAAATCTAATGACATAATCGCTCAGAAAAGAAATTCAAAAAAATTACAAAAATGGTCATAGCTGGCAGCGTTTTCATGATTTTTGTACGAAATTCCTACGACATTTGGTTCACATTAAAGTCCATTTACTGCATGAACTTCGTTTTGATTTCTGCACTGGACCGGAAGCTATAGGGAAAAAAGCTTTATTTTGCTGAGCAAATTTGCAAGATTTATGAGACAAAAATCACCATAGCTGGCAGACCTATTCTAATTTTTCAACCAAATTTTTACCAAATGTTACATAAAGTAAGATTCAAGTACTGTGTGAGTTTTGTTAAAATCTGATGGCTGAATCGGAAGTTATAGGCCAAAAAGCTGTTTTTTTTCTCAGTGATTTTTCAAGATGGTACCACTGCCACAGGGTTACCTGCATTTCAAAATCACTTCTATCAGACCTGGTCCTAGCTAATACCAACATGTTTTGTGAATTTCATCATGATCGGATAATCCGGTCGTCAGTTCTCGTGAACAGAACTTTCGAGTGCTGAAAATAGAGGTAATTTGGTGATGGGTTGCCGTTCTTGTGCAAATCGGAATTTTCAAAATTTCAATTTGACATGATGGGCAAAGGTCAAAATTTATCAATGATTTGAAACTTTTGCCAAAAATCAAAAATTTTTGAGGAGGGTCAGTGATTTGAAGGATTTTTTTTCAGGAGCCTGCCGTAGCTACAGTGTTACCCGTGCAACCTTGAAAACCCATATATGCTAAGTTCTAGTCAACATTAATACGCTCTGCAATTTTCACGATGATCCGATGTTTTGATCACAAGTAATGACAAATCAAAATTTGAAAAAAAATCCTTGCCTACTTTTAGGCACTTAGCACCCGCACACGGCTCAAAAATTTCAATTCTTTATCATAGACAAGCTAAGAACATAATTAATTTTCATTCCCAATACTTTTTTCTAACGAAAATTTACACTGCTTGGAAATATAGGAGTACCTTAAAATTCACTAAAACGCTCGCCACCGCCAAAAGGTTTAGGATATCTGAATTTGAGAAAGTCGTGGACCTACCTATTATATACATCTACGTTCTCCGAAAGTTTCAGCTCAATCGAATCGGCCACTCCAGAGATTATCTCGGAAAATCATTTTGCTGAAAATCATTTTTGCATATATATATATATATATATATATATATATATATATATATATATATATATATATATATATATATATATATATATATATATATATATATATATATATATAAAGAAATATGAATTTTCGGCGAAACGAGTTTAATACTATTGTTCTTCGAACATTAGTAATAATACTATTGTTCTTCGAATAGTAGTAAAAACTTGTTACATTCGCTTCATCGATCCCTATCGCAAAAGTTGCCGCTGATCGTATTTTCAGCGTAGTAAACGACCTGTGATCAGTAAATATATAATACCAGTTCTGGCGCACTTAAGGGGGCAAGATGGTTTCCGAGGCCGAAGAAAAGCCGATTTTCGCGATTTTTTTTCTCAGCTTTGAGTGAAAATAATTACTAATTTTTTATAACACATTAAAGAACTATATTTTGAGAGTATGTAGGAATTATTGAATAAAAAAATATGAATTAGTTCTCCCGTGGTGGCAGTAGATCAAAGGCGCTTCGAAAAAAAGGCGTCGTGCGGTGCGTAAAACCTGGCCTGACAGTGTTATCTGAAATCAAAAAATCGAAGTGATTTACTTAATATATTAGTTTTTTTCGCGGATGAACGAAACTACATTGAAAAATATGCGATTTCCGATTTTTGGTGCGGTTTTTCATTTGGATGTACCATTTTCACATAAAAAATCAGCCTTTGATTGCCTGTAAAAAATAGTAAAAAAATTTTTTGAAAAAAAAAAACCATCGTTCATCCGCGAGTATTTATCATATTAAAGATGTCCGGCAAAGTTCATTGAGATCGGTGCATTACTTTTTGAGTTATGTTACGCACCGACTTCAAAAATGTAGTTCGGAGTTTCGAGCTAGACTATTTCGGTTTCTCGTGGAAATATACCTGGCAACACGATCATAAAATAACCGGTATCTCTGCGAGTTTTAGTCCGATTGCCTCGAAATTTTCAAAGGATATTCCTGAGATGTTGTACTTTCATATAAAAAAATAATTGAAAATTTTTTTTTATTTAAGTCGGAAACCATCCTGCCCCCTTAAGAGGAGCACAAGAGGAGCAAATAAGAAGAGCAATAAGGACATGGTGCCTTCGATCATCGGCCCGCGTATGACGTAAGCGATGATCTTTGAACTAATAAACAGCTCAACTGGGCTGTTAGCTCAACAGGGTTCTTTATAAGCTCAACAGTGTTGTTTATCAGTTCAGCTAGGCTGTTTATCAGTTAAACTGGGCTGTTTATCAGTTCGAGATCATCACTTACGTCATGCACGGGATGCGCGGGCCGATCATCGCAGGCACCATGTCCTTATTGCTCCTCTTTGTTCCTCTTATTTGCTCCTCTTTCGCTCCTCTTAAGTGCGCCTGAACTGGTACTATATATCGACTGTGGTCAAAAAATCGTAATCGGATTAATGAAACACATGTAAAATCAGAATTACAGGTATGCACAAATTTTAATTACACAAATAAAGAATTCTATAACTTTATCCTTGCAAATCAAAAGGCATTACAAGCAACTCGTAGTTTAAAGAAATATCATTTTCAGTGGCGGCTCCTCAGGGTGGGCCCGGCCCGCCTGGCCCACCCTGACGAGCCGCCACTGGGCCCGCTCGACACAAAAACACTATTATAAGGTATACGCGGCTACCAACAAGAAATATCTACTTTACTTTAACTCAGTGGCGGCTCGTCAGGGTGGGCCAGGTGGGCCGGGCCCACCCTGACGAGCCGCCACTGATCATTTTAAATAAATAAAATAGATTTATATTAATTTTTTATTTTCCTCCCGGACTTCCGATCCACTGAGTTGGCAACCCCCCTTAAATGCTTGATATGCGTTTCCAAAATTTATATAGTCCTACATTAAAGGCAAAAGTGCGATAAAAATTGTACAGATTTTTCTCTAGAACCAACATAAATGAACTCAGTTGAGCTTCTATCAGTTAACGATTTGAATATTCACTCCAAATGTTCTTTTTCAATGTATTTAAAGGTTTAATTAGCACCTAAAAATTCCTGCAATACTACTTTCACGTAAAAGCACGAATAATTTTCTCTAATGATATTCGTGTTTACTCACGTAACTGGTTGTATAAAACTTTGAATTTGAATTCTCGCTATAAAACAAAATCATAAGGCTTTTCGAGAAATAATTTGATAAGTATTAGATTTTCAAGGAAAGTGTACTCTTCTCGATAATTATGTATGATTTTCCTTATAATTTCTGAAATCAACACTTGAAGTAGTTTTCCCTCATCGCCTTTCTTCAGAAACTTATGAAACTTTGAATTTCAATGTCGATTTCGTAAGACAAGTTTTATTTTCTTTGAAACTCAAATTGGTTTCTAGCGCGCCAGATGAACAATCTAGGAAAGCGTATTTTTCTATGAATTTCCCGGAGCAAGCAGCTTTCATTCTTGCTGGAAGCTAAAGTTTTGAGTTTTCCTCCTCCAGCGAAAGATTCATGCTTTGTTAAAGATAGCTAACAGTATAGTGAGTAGACATTTATTGTTACTGTTGTACAGGGGATTCAATGGTATTTTAATTACCATCGACGTTTTTGCTGCTTTGATATCGAAACGTGAGAATTGGGGCGCAACAGCATCCTACATTCAAAAGAAAAACAAAAAGAAATATATAGCGGGATATTTGCATGTATTTGAATATTGTTAGAGCAACAAATTATAAACGTTCTCTTCTGATAAGGGCATTCTACCTTAAATTTGAATTAATGTACATGCATACAATTTGAGTAGAGTAAGAAATTTCAAATAGGCTGTCAATTTGATACATCGCCATTTCTCTTGATTGAGTTTAGTGATATTTGATACTGAATGTTTTGAGTGTACAGAAAGAATGTCTTATATTAACTGGCAGAAAAATAGAGCAATATAGATACACATGCTCGAAAAAGTCTGCGTTCACCTGAGTCAATCAGTTTGTAACTTTAAAAAATCAAAAACAAACAAACATTTTCCAGATTTGGTTTCATATATTTATTAAGTATTTCTTAAAAAGTCGAGACATGTAAGCTCATTTATTTCGCTTTTACCGTTTTTGAGTTAACGGGTTTTTTCATAAAAAACATACAAAAGCGAGGCAGAAAAAGTCTGCGTTCACTTGATGAAGTGGAAGGAATAAGCCGTTTCAAATACACTCTTCTAGTGTTTATTGTATTTATTATTCATTATTTGCTATTCTGGCAAGTGGTTAACTAGTTTCCTGCAGAGTTTGTGTTGTGAATAATTTTTTTTTTGTAATGGAAGATAAAAGAAAAGAAATCAGTCGGGGTGAAAGAAAAATCATCATAAAATTATGGAAAGATGGCAACAGCTACAGAGAAACAGCAAAAATATTGGGAAGACAATATTCGTCAGTCCAAAGGGTCATACATAATTTCAAATCGACAGGAGAACTCACATCCAAACCTTGATGGACGACCAAATCGGTCGTCCATCAAAGATGTCCTGCAGGAAAAAACGACATATCGTGTCACTTGTAAAAAAAAAATCCACGGCTGAATGCATTTCAAATAGCAACCAAAACTAAAGAATAATTCTAGAAAAATATTTGTCCCGATACTGCTAGAAAAATCCTCAAAAGGGACTGGATACTACGGACGGGTTGCTCGGAAGAAACCGTACATTTCACCGGTCAACCGACAAAAGCGCATTGCATTTGCCTAGCAGCACATAGATGAGCCAATAGAGTTTTGGACGAATGTAATACTCTCTGATGAAAGTAAATTTTGCATTTTTGGCATAAAAGGACGCAAGTTAGTATGGAGGAAGCCTAAAAAAGCATTCCAAAAAGAGAACCTCCTACCCACTGCAAAACATGGTGGTGGTGGAGTAATGGTGTGGTGGTGTATGGTGGGTACTAGCATTGGGAAGTTGGAGTTTATCGAATTGACGATGGATAGATTTGAATATCTCAACATTTTGAAATATAATTTGAGGCAGAGTGCCATTAAACTCGGCTTAGGTTCAGATTTTTGCTTCCAACATGATCGTGATCCGAAGCATACAGCCGAGATAGTGAGGCTCTGGCTACTCTATCATGCCCAGTGATGTCACCGCCGAAAGATATTTCTGAAGTAGATATGGGGAAAAATATGTAGTAAATTAGGGCCTTATGTAGTAAAATTTCAAAATCAGTTTCCTTTAAATTAAAAACGTTATATACTGGTAAAATCTCTTTTCTAGCTCAAAGATAACAAAACTATCAAGAGATAAAAATTTCTGCGATTTCAATAACAAATGAATTTTTCAGTTCTATAACAAATAACAGTAAGTAAATCATTGTTTTTCTAATACATGTGTACATACATAAATTTCTTACTTTTCTACATAAGAACCTTGAAAAAATGTATCAAGTCATTTGAACGTTCATATATTTTTTCATCGCTTAATAGTTCTCTGGCGAACAAAACCGATGAGACTGTTTGAATACTGAGTTTGTTTCTTTTATCAGTTTTAAAATTCTGCATTTCAGAAAATTTCCTCTCCACTGCTGCACTGCTATGTGGCAAGGTTAAAAGTGTAAGCATCTAGTGAGCTAAATTCTGAAAGCAACTTTGCTCTAAAACATTTTCTTTTCTACTCAATGAACTCTAAAAATTTACCACGTCATCACATTGATCATATTTAATATTACTGCTAATTAGCAATCGGCATTCGTTGTTTAGAGTTTCAAAATCACATTTTGTTTTAAACGGAAAAGCACGGAAAATAGGAAGTATAGTACATATAATCTTCAATATTACATTCTCGATACAATATGTAGTAGATTTAACAATTTGAGTGGTGAAGTAGCAAAAACGGCAAAGGCCGGAAAAATGTAGTAAATTTGCTACAAATGTAGTAAGGTGACAACACTGAATGCCCCAAAACAGCTACAATCACCAGACCTAAACCCCATCGTACACCTATGGGATTCACTAGAAAAGAAACAACCCATGTGAGGAAAATTTGCAGGCATCAGCTTTATAATCACTCATGGACCCATGGCGGAATCTGCTGACGACGAATAAGAGACACACTACGAACAAGTCGAGTAGAGTCTTCATGTCTGCCCTAAACATGATGTAAAAATTATCCATGAAAACTCTACCAACAATGAATTTCGAGTCATAGAACTAGCAGCATTGTAGAACTTGGTTGTTGTGAATACCAGGCTCTCTTTTAAGGATAACTATATGGCCATTTAGATATTGTCTAATAGAGCCACTCGCAACCAAATAGATCATGTGTTGATTGGCCTCCGCTACTACTCGATCCTGATGATGTTTCGAGCGTATCAATCTGCCATCATAAATTAGGATCACCGTATTATTAGCTAGTATGGTTTTCCAAACGCGGAATATAATGCATATACCTATTGCTTCATAATCAACACAGCTTTCCAGCATGATGACCAATAACACATTTGATCTTGCTTTTAGACTCACCCTCTAAAAACTCGATGAAGAGGGAGTGAGTCTTGGGCTAAAAATGGAGGCATAGGTGAGATATGTCCTTATTTTCTAGATGAGAAATTGAGCACTTTCTCTAGTATTGCAGCCTACATCTTAGGCAGTAGTCGCAGAGGTCGGAGCAACAGGTTCGATGCAAACTTCGATGCAAACTAACAACTGAGCTCCAGAATGTTGCAAACTCAGTAATTCAACAATATTATAGAATGCGTATAAGCCAAGCGAACTATAAAGAGGTCAGAAGAATGAAGGAAATCACAGACCAAAGAAATAGAGCAAAGTAGAGAGCAAGGTTTGCACCAGGCGTGAGGTTCCTACCAAATAGTCAATGTGGTCAACATACATCACACTGCATGTTCTGTGAGAAGAAAGGGGTCAATCTGATCACTGATCAGGTGGCATTCTAGAGCGATGAAAAGTGCACATGAATTGCTAAACGACCAGCTGAACAATCCAAGAAATAAGTCTAATATTGCTGCCACCAAGCATGAAAGAGGTAAGAGGTTCCATAAGCCACCTAAGGCTCAGCAAAGTCCGGAAGTCAAAGCATACCGACTGAGTTTATTAAATATGCAGAACCCAAGTTACACTAAGTAATGCATGAAATTATAGTCCACGTATGGGAATATAAAGAGATGCCAGAAGACTACTGGGAAAGCATGATATGCCCCAGACATAACAAAGGAGATATCACAAGTACAGCAATTGTAGTTGAATACTTCGTCTAAGACACTTTTCTGTATCTTACATTAGCGGGAAGCCACATACGCTAAAGTCATCACTAGACAGTATTAATGCGGCTTTATTTCAAATCAACAACTGATCAGATTTCCACCCTTACCGTTAAGTTCCGCAGCTTCAAACTCCGGAAAAGGCACATTTAGACAACCAATGGTTCATTGCGATACCATATTGCGTAGTGCACGATTCTTATTTAGCGAGATGCACTCTGAGCCCTTGATGAACTAGGTAATCCCCTTCAGGTCCACCAAAGCCACTTTGGTTAGGTACACTGAAAGAAAAATCTTGGTAAAATCAACAATTTTCCTTAGTTGTTTTTGCGTCAACTACGGGCTATAGTTAAAACAACCATAAAAAAATAGTTGATTACTTTTATGCACCATGACGCGTGGTTGATAAACAACGTCCGTAGTGCAAAAAAATAAGCAACCACAAACAATGGTATTCCAACAATATACATAGTATGCAGTGTGGAATTATGTTTGTTGAATTTTACATTTGTATGGTAACGCGCACAATGGCTGCGGCCGAATTTGCCGCTGCGGCAGAATTTGCCAAATTTCTAATTTTGCCGCACCGCTAGCGGCGATTCCTACCATAGGTTGGCATCACTACTAGGTTGAATTAACTCTGTTTGAATTAGGCTGAATGGTCTAATAGACAAGCGATGGCTGATGTGTATTGTGCCAAGCCAACCTAATCCTCGTACAACAGGATTTAGCAATACAAAAGACAAAAAAAATGAATGTATTGCCGCAGACCACTGCGTTTGCCACAGTGGAAGACACTGTCATGTGATTAACTTATGAAGCGTCATGCAACGTAATATAAAGGCTTCACAGCATAACATGAATATGAATTATATCGAACAGCAAACCGAACACGATTTTGCCACATAGTATATGAAACTTGTATGATAGAATAGGAGTATGAGTATGAGGAGTATGAAAATCAACAGTTTTCCTTAGTTGTTTTTGCATTAACTAGGGCTATAGTTAAAACAACCATAAGAAAATTGTTGATTGCTTTTATGCACCATGACGCGTGGTTGATAAACAATTTCATTCGGAGCATGAAAAACGTCCAAATGTTGAAACCATTCTACTTTGCATAGAATAATTCCAAAGACGTTGCTCACTGAATTTCGTTTGTTGAAATCAACTATTGCGAAGTAGTTTAAGTACCATAAAAACTGTTGATAATTCGAAACGTTGAAGTTTTGAGTGAATTGATGAATATTTTTCTATTAATCAACTAATTTTCGTGGTTATGAAACAATTAAAACAGTTGATTTCATGAACGTTGTGATATTTTTTGTATAACCAGAACCAACTACTTTTATATCGTTAAATTAACTATATTAACATAATACAAATAACTATTTTCCGTAGTTCGTTTAACGATTTTGTATGAATCGTTGCAATACTATTAAAAATAGTTGAACCAACAAAGAGTTTTTCTTTCGGTGTAAATAAAGAAATATGAGCTAAAATACTTTATCCTTCTTCCAGCGAAAAACGCACATTCGCACAGGAGATGAAAACCTGTTTCTCCTTCCTCTTTTCATCTACAGTTCTGGTAGAAGTTGTTGAAAGGGGCACCTAGGCGCACTGCATGCCTGCCACACAGATAGCGTCCTACGCGGTGGGGCAACCTTCTACACTGAAAGAAAAATCTTGGTAAAATCAACAATTTTCCTTAGTTGTTTTTGCGTCAACTACGGGTTATAGTTAAAACAACCATAAAAAAATAGTTGATTACTTTTATGCACCATGACACATGGTTGATAAACAACGTCCGTTGTGCAAAAAAAGTAACGACTCGGAACCAAGCGAATTGCTTCTATTCTCACTGCTGATTTCACGCCACGGATTTGAATTTGAACAGGACTTATTTGACAGAATTTATAAATTAAATTTAAGTAACAAAATTGAAGTAACAGAAATAGACATTTCTACCATATGCAATTGTCAAATTGGTACATTTTATTAATTGTAGTCAGTTAGTAGCTAGTTTACCTAGAGTCTACATTGTCCATGAGCTCTGCCATATGCGATGGCAACGAATGTCAGTTTATGGCGTGTCATCCGGTGCCTGGGCAACGGCATGTCATGCCATATCATTTTGAAAATGTCGCTCAGCAGTGAACATGTGCGCGCTATATGGTGTTTGAAAGCACTGCAAAGGTTAGAGGAAGCGGAATATGAGGAATGGCGTAAATTGAGGAAGAGGCGAACATATAATTCCATAAGCAATCTTTTTTTTGTATTCATTTAGTATTCGTAGCACTATTTCCCTCGACGTCGCCATTTTGAAAATGAGCAACTGTCAGAATATGGCCATACTCATGGCCATGCAAATGTCTTGCCATATGGCTTGATATTTATGGTATGCCATCAAATATGGTATGCCATGTATCGTCTACATTTTCCATTTCCATGGCAAGTCGAATGTTATGCCATCTCCCATGGCCAATGTGGACGCGGCGTTATGTAGGAAATTTTCAGTAAAAAGTATAGTAATCCCATAACAGCCCTTGTCGACTCACTTTAGCCTTAGTTTAACTCAGTAAACTCAAATCTCGGTACTCGGTCTTTCGTCCGATTCTGCACTCAAAAAAAAAATATATCGCTGACAGATATAAACCGACGGAAATATAATATATCTCACATGAGTATATGGGTGTATTTTGAAAGACATAATATATTCACGGCAGATATAATATAAATATTTATCGTATGTAAGCAGAAAAAAGCTCAGGGGATTGCCCTTTGAAGCGAGTGCTTAGCCATGGCGGTAAGGAGACACATATGGGAGAAGCCGATAACAACTATTCCATTATTCTTCTAAGTGCCACATTTAATTCTCATTTTCTAAAGCGCTAATGTTATTCTTAGTCGCTACTAAAGCTTTAATGTGGCACTTAATCAATGGAGCGCTGGTATTATGCCCAGTCGCTGACTGTTAGGCCAACATAAGACGGACAAATACAGCCATGGGCACGGCGGGATTCGAACCCGCGGGCAGTAGATCGCTGCTTCGGACTGACGCGTTAGCGAGCTAAGCTACCGACCCTTTTGCAAGCTCAATCTCAAACTATAAACAAAAGATGCCCCATAATTAGAAACGAAAATAAACCATATATCTACGAAAAGCATATTACATTGTTCAGTGGTCATTTTATACCTGTCGCGTATATAATATACCAACTGTATGGATTTCATATCTTTCGCTACCAGAAAACAGAGAAACCCATATAGAACTTATACCTGTAGCGTGCATAATTATGATTGCTGTGTGCATATTTTGTCTACCCGAGTTATATTTTTTACCTGAAAGCCAAATTTTACTTAAAATGAGTATAACTCTGGATTTCCATATACTCATAATACCTTTTAAATCAATAGTTATACCTGTTGCTTGTATATGTTATGTATCACACATAAATAGAACAAAAATATATTTGTAGGGGCAATTTTGTGCCCACTACAGTTAATTATGGCTATTACGGATATTATTATTTTTGCTACACATATAGCAGAGCGAATTTTTTTTTGTGTGTGTATTCGAAGCAGAGGCTCTACACCAGGGGTGGGCAAACGGTCGATCGCGATCGATCGGTTGATCGCAAACAGTTCAACAATCGATCACAGACATTTTAAATAATTTACTAGGTTAATTTAAAATGTGAACTAAAAATTTTGTAGACGATTCATTCAGTACATTTTGGAATGGGCCTTGGTCTAATAGATCCAATCGGACAGTTCACGCAGTTTCAATTCACACAAAAAGCTCGCAGAACATTGCTGGCGGAGAAGCCAAAGGGAAAATCCGAGATAGCTATGCTCTCTATTTGTTCAATTTATAGATTTATATCATTGTAGTAAAACTGCTTCACTAAATCTCGTATACGTATACGGTTGTTTCATTTCCTTAAATCCCTCTGTTCTAAAGTACACACTTTATATTTTTGCTTCCCGCTATATAACTTGCCTGCATTTGCATTCGTCTTCCTGCTACCGAGGTAGTAAATTATCGCACACAGCGCAACAAAAGTTAATCTCAATTTTAGATAAAATAAAATTTTAAATTAAAATCTTTTCACGCCAATTTAGTTTATGCAAGTTCATTCATTCCAGCTAAACAGTGACATTTGGTGTTTGAATTTTAAAATTGAATTGTGTAAATGTCTTTTCAATAACAAAAACGATCGAAAATTGAAATTCTTGACTATTCTCCATTTTCAAAATTTTCGTTCGAAAGAATGACCAGATAATGGAGACATGAAAATTTAGCTTCATGATTAACTTAGTACTAGCCTAAAGAATGAACTGCACATACTAAATTGGCATGAAATGATTGGAGACATGTACCAAAGCCATCTGCATTTTCAAAGCGAAAGCATATTCCAAGCAATTTTTCATGCTTAAAAGTGAGTACAACTCTTGCTTATTTTCAAGCTAAATTTTCGCCAAAATAAATTTCACATGAAAATTTGCATGAAAATTCAACGTGAAATCGAAAACTGTACTAAGTTTTAAATGACTCAGATGAGGAAGCTTTTTGCAAAGATTTCTAAGGCTTTTGTCTGAAATTATTGCATTTTTGGACACATTGGGAGAAAAACATGAACAATTGGAAGATCCAGTATGGGTAAAGAAATTAGCATTCCTTACGAATTTTATGAGCCGTTACAGCTCGCTTAATTTACAATTACAAGGAAAAGGAAAATATTGTTGACTTGTTGAGTTCGATAAATGTTTTTTAAGTAAAATTAAAAGCTTTTGCTTCACAGTTAAACAGGCAAAATTTTTAAATATTTTCCATATTTAGCAAAACATATTAAACTTACTGATGGATGTAAAATGCAAAACCTGAAAGACACCCTTCCGTTCGCGAAAAAGTCCGAGGCCTTCGATGGCCGCTTGGATCGAATTTTTGTTCTTTTGGCCCATTTATCTGGTATCACTATGGACCAATAGGTCTACGTGTGGCGTTGTGCCAACCGGTACAACCTAACCTAGCCTACTGGTGAATGTAATATTGAAATGTTTTGTTCTGAACTGCAAAATTTTAATCAAGAATTCGAGAGACGATTTGCAAATATCAACAACCTTCAACCGATTTTTGAATTTATTTCATTTCCTTTTGGAGAATTCGATAACGAGGATATTTCATCAAATCTAGCTCATACTTTGCAATTGAATTCATCGGATCTAGAGTTGGAAATTTTAACAATAGCACGTGCAAATAAAAATTATTTTTGAATTTTATTACCATAAAAAATATCCATTATTGAGATTGTGGTAATGATGCTATTTGAATTTTTTCGCTTCCATTTATCTATGTGAAGCAACGTTTTCTCAAATGAAAAACATTGAATCGCAACTTAGGTGTTCTCTGACTGATGACCACTTAATATGCCGTTCACACTACACTCTAAATCAGGCGATTTCGATCAGCTGATTGCTTTAGAGCGAAATCGACGTAAATCTACCTGATTACCTACATTTTTTTCGGTGTCTGACAGTTGAAAGCACCCTGGATTTAGTTAATCAAGTACAAATCAAGTACTATTGTGAATTTTTCCCGGCTGAATTGTTCTCAGAGCGTGCTGAATTCCATCTGTGAGAGGCACAGTAGATTTGAATGAAATGTCATTCGAATTTCGTTCTAAAATAGCAAAAATTGAACAAAAAAGGAAAATGTGAGTTGTACGAAATGAAAAGAAAATGTTCTTGCATGTTCCTGCACTATTTTCAACAATTTTCACGCAAAAAAAATTTGTACACATAAATTCGAATGACGATTCATTCTAAGTCATTGCGGGTAGTGTGAACGCTTCACCTGATTAACTTGACAGCTTCTAAATCTACCTGATTTAGAGTGTAGTGTGAACACCATATAATGGCATCTATTCGATGCCATTATATGATGCCTAACTCTACAATACTTTTTGATGAAATGGAGTGTCATGCATATACATCAAAAATTAATTCAAAATGTTTATTAATAAAGTACATTGCACAAAGTAGTAAATACAATGTATTTAATATATTAATATCAATAAAGACCTTAACTAAATTTTAATTTGTTTTTGATTTAACCCATTTTTCGAAGTTAATGAAGTTAATAAAAAATTAATGTCGATCATAACAGTATTAAGTTTGCCCATCCCTGCTCTACACATAAGGAGCCAGTGCCCTACTCACTACACTACACGAGCTTTTTTCAGTAAAGTGACTCATATGTTGAATGTAAATCTAATGCTTTTAGCCCAATGGCAACTGCAACTTGTTTCACACATGCTAAGAACTATTTCAACACTTATTCCATATTGAACTTCATTTAATTCGAAATAATTAAACTCATTGATCTTGCAACACTACAATACGTTGCAGTTACCATTGGGCCATGTGCTTGAGTTTGGGTGTGTTCTGTGCTGAATTATGAAGAATTGATGTTTTCTGGTAACATTGGCACTTTTGTATTGGCTACGAACAGTATTTCCACGTTGTTCCAATAGGCCACCCTCTTTCTTAAATCTAGGCTAATAGCCTGTGGGCCAAGGAATCCCTGTTGAAATCCTAAATTGTCAAGTTATTTCTGACAAGTAATGCCCATGGTTTAATGGCAGCGACTACTTACAACTAGTACTTCAGTCAAATTAGAGCACACGCCGCAATAAGTCGAGTATTACGTTCCTTAAAATCGAATCACACAAACATATTTGTTCGAATTAATTTGCATTTACTAGACTCACAAATTTGAGCTTTACTACGAAGCAAATTGAACGGCTTTGATTCATCAATGTTACAGTAGCGTTCTCCTGCTTTTTGAACTAAGCTGCGGTAAGCGCTAGTAATCCATAATTTATATAATATGTGCTTTTTGCTAATGAAGGTTGAATTTATAATAACCAATCTAGCAGCTTTTCCATTGGTTCCGGCTTAGTGTAACCTAATTGATTTCACAATTTATCTAAATGACTCCTGTTGAAGGTTTGAAAATCAAATTCAAAGCTAATGAGCATGTGAAGAAGGAAGTCAAGTACATCAACCCATCGACACGCAGCAATCGACTTCTTTATGCTCTGACTTTAATATTGCTTTAATGATAAAACCTTTCGCATGATCACAGATATACCCGACTTTGCTCCAAGTCATTACTTAATAAACTCTAATTCACAAAACGCACCTAATTGAATTCCCATACAAACGTCCGTACAAATTTTTAGGAACATCACAGGAAACTGAACACATAATTTTCCTTACAAATTAACTTTTCTCGCATTTTCACAGGCTTTTAATCTAGATGCTTCCTTTTTTTTGCTTTTAATCCACTGACATTTCTTTGTCTACTTGCAGGATTGAAAGATTTCCTTGAGCAACTGGAAAACGTGAACAGTTCCATTGTAGTGAGCACTTTTGACCCGGCGTCGTCTTATGATGAAACAATAGATGAGATTTATACGAACCAGTGTGCGCTGTCTAAGAGACTTTCGAAGGAGTTTAACAAAACCGTCCTGTTCTGGCCATGTCAAAGCATGAGGGTGAGTATCGAGCGAGAGAATTGTATGCCTGCTATGTATGTAGAATGCTGTACCCATCTCGTGCGAAAGTCAGAATATCTAAATTCTGACTTTCGCACGAGATGCTAGCACGCTCTCCATCCTTCGGAATGTAGTGGTATGTTGATTTTCATGAGGCATAAAAAGAAGATGGAAAGTTTTATGGACCCTGCACAATGGGCGCCATGTAACATCCGAAGCAGTATATTCACTTGGGGTTAGTCTGGAAACACCAAAATCGACCAGTTTTATAATATTTAAGCGAAACCAATTTTAAAGCATAGTCGTTTCATATACTTGAAATGTCAATAGCCACGTGCTACCTATATTTAGAGCTCTGCATCAAATCGTAAATTTGTAGCAAACAAACCGAAATTGCTTGACGGGATGACGTAAAATTACATACTTCGCAGGATTTATGCTTTCGACTAGTGCTTACAGTGCTTAAACGTTTAATTTCACTTGACGAGAAGAAATACACTCACGTTCAATGTAAGCAGACTTGAAGTTGTTTGTGATCGAGTGTTAGCGTTGATTCCATTCGTGCGAGATTTGTGCGATTTAAGTAAGCAGTGGATTAGAGAAGATTTATGTATAAAGTTTATCCTGATACAGCTTCCGTGTAATCAGCTCTTATTTGAAACGTAAGCGTTTATTTATTTGTTGATTTATACTTCTGGTATTTCAATTACTAGTTTACACATGTTAAAATGGATTCGTATTAGTATGACATACCACAAAATTTCCCTGCTGCCCACCTGAGTGAAAGTTAAGCACCACACAAACTGAAATAATAGTTGTGCTGATAACTTTCCAAAATCATATTTAAGTGTCGAATGTTTTTATTGGCTCACAAACTATGAGCGAACGATGAAATTTATAATGAATTGATTAATTTATATTTTTTGATTTCAATCGATTCTATCGAATGCATTTGTTACCTCCGAAAAAGAAGATAATACGTTGAAAAGATCTTTGTTTAATTGAAATTTTACATTTTTAGCCTAACTTTAATCACTTTCAACCTAATCTAATATAAACACTTTACTATTTTGACCTGTTGGCTCTCATTGTTTTTATTTGAATAATTTTTATCGTTGCACAATTTTTCATCTTACATACCAATAGTACTACCCAGCGTAAACAACTGCTGCGATTATTTGAGCGAAAATTGATTTAGCATTTTGCGCTACGGATAATATCTAACCGTAAAGTAATGCCACGATAACCCTTGTTGGGTCTAGAGGTTGAAGCTGATTGATCATTCAAAAGGACCGTTCACACTAGAAGCCAGTGCTCTATCCACTAGACTACACGAGCTAAGATTTAGTTTATACTTAATTGCAAATAACTTATCTCAATTAAACCAAGATTTTATCCTACACAGGTAATCAATTTAGTTCCTCCTATTCATCCGAGGGCCTATAAAATAAAACAGCACATTCTCGAGCTCATATGCCCAATACCACAGTTCAATCGGACCGTTCACATGTCCTTCCGCCTGTCCGCAGAATCGTTAATTTCACAACCGTTGAATTCAATTTTCTTTCTCGCTGTCGAGTTTTTAAACCTAATAGTGCAGAAGTTGAGCGGTAATCTCTCAAATACCTTCACCACTGTCATGGTAATGCTTTTGTTGTTAATGCAAGATTGAACTGTTTCTGCGAGGATAGGACGGATGAGAATGTGATAGCCAATGGATTTGACTTTGCTGGGCACGCCTATATTTTCGGTGAAACGATGTCTAACGCGCTCAAATGTGGATTTTGGTATCAAACCGTAATTAGGGTATCTAAGGTGGTATCGTGGTACCACGGAGGTACCTAAGCGGTAAAAAAGTGGTGTAATCTTAGAAGTTTCGAACGAGGCAGCGAGTTTCTTGGACTGGTTGCCAATAGTTTGGGATCCTCAATACTTAGAAGGGCAGCGCAAAAAGCAAAGCTGTATCATATTAGGTGCGTTTTTTGCACTCTTGGGCAAGGTAAGTTAAGCTCTTTATGACAGAGCTTTGAGTAAGTACATTGAATACAACAACAATTGCTGCCGCTGTAGCTTCACTGCAGCAGCGATTGTTGTTGCATTCAATGTACTTACCCAAAGCTCTGTCATAAAGAGCTTAATTTACTTTAACTTACCCTGCCCAGGAGTGCAAAAAAAAACCCACCTATTATTGTTATTTGGTTTAATGTTCCATTCACCACTGTAAAAACTTAGTTCTATCAAGTAGCATTTCAGGCTCTCCGCTGCTTTCAGTGTGTCTTGGTTCAACGTGAATAATCGCGTGTCATCGGAATATTGGAAAACTGAAGGCTGGCTCACTTCAATGTGATGGCCAGCGGTCAATATGACCTAGAAAATCAGTCTAGTGCAAGAAATTTCTAGAACTCCTGATGACCCAGACCCTTTAAGAGAATTTTTTCGACTAATAACGAAATAGTGCTATCTGTTAGCAAAAAAACTTTACAGCGAGTCTTAGCATCCTTTTTGGGAATCTTAATGTGGTCAGCTTGAGCAGCAGACTTTTGTTCTATACGGATTCAATATTTTGATCCACGTGAAACCCAATTTGATCACTTTAGTACCAGATAGCTCGCTGTATCTCGTTTTGGCAGTTGAAGTCGTAGTGGTGTTCAGGAATCACCCGCTTGAGCCTTTAATGTTATTTATCATATCCATATAAATTCTCTCAGAAACCTTCACCAAGTTAGGAGGGAGAGAAATTAGATGGAAATATCATGGCTCTTTATTTTTGCGTACCTTATGAATGGGAACATCCTTGGTCATTTTTCATAGCATCGGACAGTAACCATCACCCAGGAGAAATTGCTCAGAGGTCTTCTCGCTTTTTATACCGCACAGCTTGTACCAAGTATGTGCTACTGACAAAGTGGAACTTGTCATCTGCGTTTTGTGAACTTTCCGAAGGACTTTTGAATGAAAATGTGTTCAACAGCTTCTTACCATTTGGTTGTAAGAGGTCAACTATTTGGCAAAACAGCATTAAACTGGGGTCGATATAACCAACTCTACTTCACGTTAAAGAGTAGGCACTGTAGTACTATCAATTGATATCATAATCACCTCACCTTTTTGCATATTTGCGAGTAAGCAAATTAATATTTCAATCATAACGTAGCCTGGTCAGATGTTGGCCAGCCGCAATCAAAGTTGCTCGCTGCCAACTGTCTCAGCAGCGACTTTACTGATCCTCGTACAGTTAATACACGACTAAGTAACTTGTACATTAGGTGAGCCCTCCCATGTTTATCAAAAGTCGACCCTAATTCGGGTAGTCAAATGTATATCACTTTCATGTGCTAAAAAAATTTGCGATCGGTCCTGTGATTTTTCAAGTGTGATGAAGCATGTATTTTGGATAAAAATTACACTTATGATTTTATTCTTTGATTGTTTAATTATCGATAGGTTGGTTTGTTTAGTTTTCCGATAATAACCGATGTATCTATGGCTTGAGACCAGGCTACGACCAGAACTACGCCTCATATAGTAGTTTCGACTCAACCCCGGTTCACTTCTACCGATTTTTTGTGGCAGTAAAGTGCCCCAAAAGTAGTAAAGGGCACCATTACCTAGTATTTTGAGTCGAGGGTGCATCCTAAATATTTGACCATCTCGTTAACGTCAATTTCGGTAAATCTAATTAAGGAACTGTAAACATTTCTAGTTCCATTTTGCTAGGATTCATATTCAAGCCGCATTTCTAGCTCTTAGTAAAAGTAAGCGAAAAGTGTGATTTGATCTCTCTGAAAGCGTTGATAAATACTTTCCTGGCACTTAAATGGCTGTGTTGTCCGCATAAACAGCCACCTTGCAGCTGGTCCAGTCCCACCTCATCATAAGATGATTTACCGTTATTTTACAAAACAAAGGAAAAATCGTACTGACCCTTATCACAAGTGAGCTTTTCCTAGCAAAAAAGATACCAGTATATTCCTCTGAAGCTCCTTGATGAATGCCATCAGCCTCGTATCGAAGCTCAGTGCCAGAAGTGTCTCAACAATCGTATCAGACTTGCTGTTGATATCTAAATTTTTTCAATGAGGATATCAAGAGCAATTTGAATAAACTTGCTTTTAGTGTAAATACTAGCAACTGCATGAGTAAGGTATGATTAATCAAGTTTTCATTGCAATAACCAATGTTAGCCAAAATCTTAGGCAGCTTACTTCTAAGACATATTGGACCGTAGTCCTTTGGCTGAACAATCGGGCCAGGGACTGAAACACTAGTCCCTCTTTTTTTTTGGTAATAAAGGCAACCTGTTTAACTGACCCAAGGCCAGGTGCATTGAAATATATATGTGTACATATATATATATATATATATATATATATATATATATATATATATATATATATATATATATATATATATATATATATATATATATATATATATATATATATATATAAGTGATTAGAGAACAAACATATCCGGCAAATTCTTCAGTCATGAAAAAATATAGATGTGATGAAAATTAGGTAATGTCATGATTTTCCCTTGGGTTTGAGATGAACAAGTCCAGTTTGCAGCCAGTACATATTTGCTATTGACAATTCGTTGGCCTGGCTGAAGTCAAAAAGTGCCTCACCATCGTTTTAGAGCTGCCACGCACTTCATCTCACAGGAAGGATAAGGGACAAGATCGTGTGCCTTGTAGTGAGAGGACCATATTATCCTTCCCACAGAAACTGTGGAAGACAAGGATATAAATGATATTGTTAACAAGAAGATGAACTCGGGTTTCCTCCCACCGTCGGGTGTTATCAGGCTGTCACCATTCGTGCGCAGACGGATTTTTCGCACTCCGGTTCAAGTCAGGTTTGAGTGGCTCGCGAAAAAAACGATCCAGGTTGCTAGATTCACTTAAATTGCTGTTTTCACAATCTTTTTTTTTCGAGTTAATCCTATTAAAACATCATCTTGACATGTACCGCTTATTCAACAGGAAGTTGTCTAACCTTGTGATGTAAATGATTTCTAATTAGTGTTGAAATTTTATCGAACTGTGCGTGAATCATCATTAGTTGGAGCAACCACTACAGGCAGCGGTCGTACCTAATGTTGCTCTTATTCACAATGTATTGTGAACCAATCAGATTTGACTCAAACGGTTTTACTTCCCAGATAATCTGACCCAGTGAGATTGCGGAGTCAGGATTTGTGTTATTTCAACCCTACTATCTTAACCAGAACTAGATAGAGGTTCGAAAAATTGCATCTAATGCTAATTCTTCTCCTGGCTTACACAAACGAAGGAGCAGGGCAGCCGTTAAGTCAAAGTACCATTTCCATTATTCATTAAGGCCGAATCAGGCACTCTTCCCCGTCCGTCACTATGAGTAGACAATAACTCAAAAGTAAGCCCAACTCTGACACTATCGGGGGAAAGTGATTGCACATCTGAGTTTCCTTCAGATGCAACCGCTAGACAGATGATGCGCCCATTGCTGGTGACTTCTTCGCTTTTGAACCACTTGCATTTAATGAAGCTGGTCAGGCTCAGGATCTTTCGATGCGGAGCCCTTAATCTTGTCCCTATTTCAGCTACACATACCCAAGTTTTTGGCAGTGCTTCTTCATTAATAATAAAGAGAGCCTTGATTCAATTATTTTAAGGTTTGCCAAAGTTGATAGCCTTTGAAGCCTAATAATATCAAAAATTACTTTTTGATCAGAATGAGAGCTCCTTGTATCTTAATCTCGACCTAGCACCTGGCCAAAGTTTTCTGAGTTTATAGATTGCCTGCTTCTATATATATGTCAGCTTGCGTTGATCTTCAAATGCTACCAGCTTCACTCTTATATACCAGCCCGCGTCATTCACCGTAGGTTGAATGCAGTTTACAGCAGACGCTGAATATAGCTTATTTCCTCAGTCCGTTTTCGGAGGAGATGGTTCCACCTCCCTTACTGACATCAATAATCTAGGCAGACTAAACAAGCGTAAACGCCGCGATAGCACTGGAGCGATCACCAAAATTATCGGCTTTTTGGAGATCTACTTGCCTCAGTTCCTTTGTTTAGCCGGACTCGGCCGTTTTTGAACATATATTGCAGCGTTAAACGAATATTTACAATAAAATTTGTTGCTCATTGGACGGACTTTTTGTTCATTTTAGACAGATTGAAACTGAAATTATTCAAAGCCTATTTAAAATAACCGGTCATTACTTCTTTTTTAAAAATTAAAGGGGAGTGAATGAATAAAAATTTTTGCTTCGTTTGCGGTTGTATAGTGCTAACATTATGAAGTTAAACGCTTTCCTGGGAAAAGCTATCAACTTAAAAGGTAAAAGTAAAGTAATCCCACGATAGCACTTGTTGGATCTGGGGATTAACGCTGGTAGAGATCTTCATCACAAATTTAAAATCAATGTAAATACGAGTGTGAAGTGATTAGATCCACTACTCACTTTACCCCCGCATTAGCTCAGGTACATATTCGGAGCTAGGTAGTGCTCTACACAGTGATGCCAATTTAGCTACATTATAGCTAGATTAAGCCACTAAAAGAACCTGTTTAGCTACAAAATTGTTCATTTAGCTATTGGCTATAAATTATTGGCTATAATTTATAGATTATAAATAATTTAGATATTTGCTCCGATTTCATTAATTTTCGTTGGCTTATTAATATTTAAAACACTCAGTGCTTGAAAATAATATCCTCAAATTCTAAGGTTAACGCTAATGTTTTGAGTTGATACAACAGCAGTTGCATTTCGGCAAAATGGTTATCTTTCTCAACATGGACATAGCAAATTAATAATCTTCCACGATCAGTATTATTTCTTTCGTTCGGTGCGAAGAAAAACCGAAAGTTTTAACTCAATAGCAATAAACTAAAATAAGTAAGACAAACGAAATATGATTAATATTATAAAACACATTATTTGCCCAAACTTGAAGACAAGAACCGAAAAATTCACTCATAGACATAAAGTAGCCATAAAACGTAGGCAAGGAGTTCATACAAAACCCTTGAAGAAATTAGAAATCGTGCTCAGCAGTGAAATCACTCGTTTTCTGGCAGTAAGATATTTTCGGCGTGTTTTTGATTAATATAAAAAAAATAATATAGGATCTTGTAACTGTGCGATAACTTCGTTTTTAAATCATTGTTTTTATCTCTGTTCGGTTTCCAATGAACAACAAACATGTTTGATGCGATTTTGGGTGCGCCTAGCATAAGTTCTTCAAAAAAAGGGCTAGAGATAAAAATTTCGTTTTGAGTGGAAAAATGTCAAAAATTTAAAAGAGTGTTTGCAGGAAGTCGATGGCAAAGCCTATTGCCGCTTTCGCAAAGTGGTTCTTAATGCAAAATCATCCAAGGTGCCTATTTAAAAACATCAAGCGTTACAATTGTGCTAGCTTTGTTCTTTTCCCATTTTATAGAATTTTCGAACATAGCGGAAAATAAAGAATATATTTCTTCCGTTGGAAGCAGCACCTAAAAAACAACATTGGCAACAGATCGAAGCTACCATGTATCTTTTCGTTGTAAGCCATTGCGCGTTAAGATCGATTCAGCGAGATGTGCAAGAAACTGGCAGTTCAGTCCAAAAGTTGGAGCAAGTTAAGAGTCATTGATCAAAATATAGCGCCATAATGAAAAAATGTTGTTTCCATACTACAAATCGGATTTAAAGGCAGATATTGGTAACTCTAGTTATAGTATTTTAATTGACGAGTCTACGGACATTTGTCTTATAAAGTATTTGGATGTAGCAGTAAAATATTTTAGTGATATTCAGCAAAAATTTGTTAGAACTTACTTGGCTTTGATTGAGCTAGAAAGCGGAACTGCTGAAATTATTACTGCTGCCATGGAGATTGCTCAAAAAACTACAACCGAAATATTTGAAATATGGTTGGGGTAGGGACAGACAACGCAAGTGTTATGATCGGAGTCAATAACAATTTATTTCAAAAATTAAGTCGCCAAAATAATTTTTTTTATATTAATAAGATTTGCTTGTCATTCCGCTCAGCTTTGTGTTTCTACACCTGCAGCATCATTTTTTCCACAAGCGTAAGAGTTTTTACTTGCAGAAACCTATCACTGGTTCTCTTAATGCAGCTTGAGGCAAATACAATACAAAAGGATATTTGCACTTTAAATTATGATCAAATTTCTTTAAAGATTATACTGACTTCTAAAACAAGGTGATTGTCAATAGAGGGATCAGTACCAAGGACCATTAGCCAATGGTAAGAGCTAAAAACCCACATCAATATAGTCCAAACTTCAGAAGAGTGTTATTTAGCAAAAAAGATTCAAAAGGAGTATAACCTTTTATATCTACTATTTCTTCAACCCATTTTTAAGGGTGCTTCTATCATGAATAAAAAATGTTAAAGCAATACCGTTAAACCCAATAAGCTCCTTACAATTTTTCTTTATTTACTGAAGGTTTGGCTAAAAAATTTTGTATCCAGATTGTACAATTTACGTTTTGTCAGAAATTGTGGAATTAAATAATTACGTTTATAATAATGCCTATTTGGGATGTAGCTTTGAGCAACAAATAGTTGGGCTTCGAAGTAATAATACAATTTTAAGATCAGATGAGAAACATGTAAAACAGACTTGTATAGCATTCATTGAAAAATGAATAGAAGTGTTGAAATAACGATTACCTGATAATGACAAAATTATACGAAAATTTTCTAATTTTCTGTTTAAAATATAGATCTAGTTACTGATGAATATTTTACAAAGATTATAAAGTTTTTACGGTTTTTACGGGATTACGGCTGATGAAACATCTAATCAATATATACTGGTACAAAAATAAACAATCAGCAGTAGTTAGCTATAGAGAGCAAGTTGATAATATTAAATTTTGGCTGGAGTTTTATAATTATAGAGACGCAGCAAATATCAACCCGTTTAACGATCTTCGTTCGGTTGCCTTTAAGTTACTAGTCCTTCCTTGGTCCAATGCGGAAGTTGAACATGTTTTTAGTCAACTTTCGATTGTGTAAACCAGACATAGGAATAAACTGAACATAAAAACTTTGCACTCAAATGTAGATTGAAACGGTCGCAAAAATGATGCAAAGATTTTGAGTTCCCTCAAAAAGTATTGACGAAAACCGGCACTTTAGAAGTACATATATTTCGAGCACGAAAATGATTTTATAAATTTCGATATTTTACTCCAGCTTGACGAAGATTCTTTTCATATAAATATACTCTAAAAATGTTTTTGTGACACCATTATGAAATATTTCAATTACAAATATGAGTAGCGGTTAGCAACAAATGCATGAATTTAGTATTAGTCATATTTCATAGTATTAAATTAATTAACTACTCAATATCCGATGTACATATATCCAATATTTTTACATATGAATGATAAAGGTTAGCTTAATAAAATTGTTTTCCAGAACCTCAGTTTTTTATTGTTGAAGTTAGCTACACTTTTTAGCTACTGTGGGAACATATTAGCTATTTCTAGCTATGTTTTTCCTCAAATCTAGCTACAACAGCTGGAAAAAAGTTGGCAACACTGGCTCTACCCACTAAGCTTCTCAAGTTTCAACTCAAAACGTGCTTGCTCACAAATATTTCTAGTGGGTACTGAGTCTTGGATCTACTACAGTCCCAAGGTCTGAACAGAATCTTCGGAATGTTTTCACAAAAAGTAAAGTCACTCGTTATTATTAAAAAAATTTTTTTGACCTTTTGCAGCCATTCAATTCATTGAGGATAACTCTCGTCTAAATCGACATCAAATTAGTTGAAAAGCGAGTAATATCCGGTGCCCTCGAAAATTCGAGCACAGACTCGCAGCTTCAAACTAATATAGTAGGGCTCTCACCACACTGTTTTCCCTATTTTGTGGTAATATTGGACATTCGGTGCTGAGGTTCATTATTCTGCAACTCAGTAAGTGATTAAAATCTATTCTTTTGAAGATGCCGGTAAATTTATTGACCGTATTTTCTTGAATATGTCGTAAGTCATTTTGTGTTTAGTTATATTTCTATCTACAGATAGAAATAAACTTTAAACCTGAACGCTAAAACTAAACTTTGGACAAATATTAAAAAAAATTTAAAAACATAATATAATAAAAAAATAACTATATGAATAAATAGCATTTCACGAATAGGGTTGGAACTTTCTAATCGGTTAAATGCGTTGTTTCGATCAACAGTGCAAGCAATCACTTATCAAAAATAGTGGTTCTCGTTATGTAAATGCAAGATTATGTAAACCCTTAAAATAATTAATATTGCTGAAAGTTTACTTAATTATTGTTTCTCTTATTTTATTATTAATGTTATTATCAACTAGGAAAAATTTCAAATAATCGTTTTATTGATCATTACCGACTTCATAATATTTTAAGAAATATTTAAAGATATTATATTTAAGCATACCACTTTCAAAGAGTACAGTTACATTATCTTTTCGTTATTTGGTAAATCAATAATGTTATTTAAGTAATTTGCGGTTACTTTCCCGTCAGGTAAAACATTCAATGCCTTTCGAGAGCTGTTAAGTTAGGTCAAAAGCGATTTAAATTCCATTTATATTCCGTATTCCCCTCGACTCTCAAACAATCTTTGATAGTTAACAATAGATAAATTATCAAAGAACTAATTCATAATCAATCCATTTACAATTTCAGATATCAAACAATTTGCAGCCCTCATTCGAATCCATATCATTTGCTATTAAGAGTATATCAAAGAAGCTAAATTGGTCGGAAATATGCATATTAGTAACAGGTAAGTTAATTTCCGGAGTGCTGCTGGAAAAACGATTCCATAACTCCCATTGTCAAACAACTTGGCATTGTACAGTAAAATAGAAGAATGTATTTCCTATCGCCGAATAATCATTGCGGCAATATTTTATTTCCGATTGGGGACATTGTAATATTCCTTTCATTTTGCAGACATGAACTGGGGACTGCCGCTGTCAATAGCTGCAAATCTACACATTCCATTTCGACTGAACATTGAAATTATTCCATTAGAAGAATTAATATCGGACGACAAGCAGAGTAAAGGTAGGTTCATTGATGAAATCGAGCTTAATATTCGAAACTAGTTTACTACATATCCATGTTTTAGCAATAATTATTACGTCGCCGCTCGACCACCCATCGACACTAGCCACTGTCCGGAGACTGCATGCGTTAAATAACACCAAAGTGCTTCTCATCGACACCGCCGCAAATTCATTTAATACGGGCCACAGCTTCTATCGAGGACTAAAAGCAATACCAGAAACCTCTAAACTACCTTCTAACATTCTCGTCCTTACGATACTCAGTGATCGCTATCGACGTTTCTTGCAAATCGCCTTTCACGGCCGGGGGATGGAGCTGGTGCAGAGCTTTCGCCGTGCGAAAAGAGAGGAATCGGCAGAAGACACCTCCTTGCATAGCGAATCCATTAGTTATTACGAAAACCAAACCAGAGTACAAAATACAAGTTATGAAAGTTATCAGAAATGTCCGATATTCGATTATAGTACAATTACGAGAGAGAATGCATCTGTCTGGTGCGGAGATATAATAGAGACAATTAACAGAGGCTGTCAGTTGCATCCGCGCGTTATTGCTGAAATCGAAAGCCTTTGTAATGCAACTATTCGAGAGCCAAAGCGGAATAGTGAAGTACCGAAAAGCAAAGTTGATCGAAACCGCTATCAGGATTCGTGGGATCCCCATAACCACCACGACAACGAGTTTGCACATTTAATGAATAATTTCCACTTGTTCGACTTCATCCTGTCGAATATGGAGAGCACGGAGGAGGCGCAAGGACTGAATTATGACTTTGTTGTGCTGGACTTCCAACGAAACTCTTCGCACAATAATTTCACTTGGCGGCCTTTTCTAATCCTCGAGCGCAGTGACATCGATCTGATGACCTACACGTCACATCCAATTTTGCCAGGATATAATGACTGGCTGCTGGATGGACGGGTGCACCTGTGGCAATGCAAAGCGCTCTGCTGGGTGATTATATCGATTTGTGCAGTCTGTTTATTGTGCATAATCATAGGCAGCGTGGCCCTGGGAATCGGTGTCAGGTTAGTAATAGCATAATCACATACTGAATATTTGTATGGCGTTTAATTATCTCACCTCGTGTTCCAATTGATGCTTGAACCGTGAATATGTTTTATGTATCATACTTAGTAACATTTTCGTTTTGCATACAATACTAATATGAGAGCTTTGATTTTTTTTTTAACCTTGTGCTCAAATTGCTTCATGAATGCATACTGAATTTTGTATTGCTATCATCTTTCAGAAACTACTTCCTTCGAAAACGTTTGTCAAAAGGGCCCAATAAAATTGTTCTCTCACCAAACGATTTTGTGTTTCCAGTAGATGCAAGGAGGGTAAGCACCGTACTCATTATCAGCGACCTCAAACTTGATTAGAATATTTTTTTTTTGATTTCAGGTAGACGAGGGCATCGAAGCTATGCTGTGCTGCTGGCTTCAGCAACTCCAAGAATTTGGTGGACCCGAAGTGGACAAACCTGACCTGCTGAAGGGATCGATTGGGTCACTGAAAAATCTGGGACTGACAGCTGTCGGAAAAAATAATTCTGGCTCCGGCAGCCTGGTGAGGCACAATAATCAGATTTTAGACATGCGAGCTCGATACAATGGTGACTTGGTTCAATTGAAAGAAATCCCTCTGAACGGTACAGTTGAGCTGAAGTCTAAAGCAATGGATCTACTTGTGCTGGCACACGGTCTTCGTCATGAAAATGTAAACCCACTTATAGGTATCGATTTCGTTTATTGTGTTCTGAAACCCATACCCTTCAAAATGAAATGTTTTAGGTTGGCTCAGTGATCCATCTCGATCAGCACTAGTTTACGATTGTTGCTCGCGAGGGTCACTTCAAGACGTGCTAATTATGGACGAAATAAAACTGGATTGGTCATTTCGTCTAAGCCTCCTAACAGATCTAGTGCGAGGAATGCGATACTTACATTCAACAGCTATCCGTGTTCATGGAGCATTGTCGTCTAGAAATTGTGTTGTGGATGCACGTTGGGTCTTAAAAATCACAGATTATGGCTTACCGCCATTTTATGAAGCGCAAGGTCTAACCAGACCTCAAAAAACTCTCAAGGAACTTCTTTGGACTGCACCCGAGATACTGCGCAACAACAAAGGCCAAAACCGTTGCGGAACTCAGCCGGCGGATGTATACTCGTTCGGGATCATAATGCAAGAAGTCGTAGTGCGTGGCGAGCCGTACTGCATGTTGTCACTTACGCCAGAAGAAATCATAAGTAAGCTGAAGAAACCGCCGCCACTGATTCGGCCATCCGTTTCAAAAGGGGCTGCTCCACCAGAAGCCATAAATATTATGCGCCAATGTTGGGCTGAAACACCAGATATGCGACCTGATTTCAATTCGTAAGTCCAAATACAACACGAGTATCTCTCTAACCTCAGTCAGTAACCTTATAATTTCCGATTTTAAGAATTTACGAACGTTTTAAACTTTTGAATCATGGCCGAAAGGTGAATTTTGTGGACACCATGTTCCAAATGCTCGAAAAATACTCGAACAATTTGGAAGAACTGATTCGCGAACGAACTGAACTGCTCGATATCGAGCGCAAGAAAACGGAACAGCTTTTAAACCGGATGCTGCCAAAGTACGGTTCAATTTTTTGTCAATGCAGGTGAAAATCTTAATTTCATTTGCAGTTCTGTGGCTGAAAAGCTGAAAATGGGGTTGGCCGTGGAGCCAGAAGAATTCTCCGATGTGACCATTTATTTCAGTGACATTGTTGGTTTTACAACAATCGCTGCACATTGCAGTCCAGTGCAAGTAGTGGATCTTTTGAACGATTTGTATACAATATTTGATGCAACAATCAATGCATATAATGTTTATAAGGTTTTATAGACTATTTGAAATCAAATGGAGAGAAACTAATACAGCTCCAAATTGCAGGTGGAAACAATCGGAGATGCCTACATGGTCGTCAGTGGTCTTCCAGTTCGAATACCTAATCATGCTGAAGAAATCGCTACAATGGCACTAGACCTGTTGCATCAGAGTGGTCGTTTCAAAGTGAAACATCTGCCAGGAGTGCCAATACAACTGAGAATAGGGCTACACACTGGACCTTGTTGTGCAGGTGTAGTTGGTCTGACTATGCCGCGGTATTGTTTGTTTGGGGACACTGTGAACACAGCGTCACGTATGGAATCAACAGGTAAGCAATTGCGAGCTCAATGGCATAGTACTGAAAAGAAATAATATTTGTAGGGTCACCGTGGAGAATTCACATGTCGGAAGTTACTCGAGATAGGTTGGAAACAGCTGGAGGATATACTATTGAGCCTCGAGGTCCAATCGATATCAAGGGCAAAGGACTGATGAATACATATTGGCTGATAGAGAAACAAGGATTTGATAAAGCTCTACCAATGCCACCTCCGATAGGGTAAGTGTTTATTATCTATTGCATCGACGGCCTCAATATTTGAAAGTCAATGATGCCTTAGCTTTTCAAAATAACAGGGAAGCATTTATGGAACGAATTTCAAATATGATCGAATGTATTATTTGTTTATATATTTTCGACTCACATAACTGAATACTCTAATTACAAAATGGGAAATAATAATATCTAAAAAAACAATAAAATTCTGAAAGTAATAAATAATATGAAAGCAATGTTTAAAATACGAGATGTAGCGATTTTAGACATGATGAGACTCTTGTCAAGGCACCCCAACTTATCCGAAGATCAATCAAGAGCCCGTCAAGCAGGGTGAGCGATGGTTAACCATCAACAGGGCAAGTAAAAAAAATAAGTGCCCTAGGAGCAGGGTACCCTGGAAATGGCCGTGAAAGCCCCATGTCCGCATTAGCCGAACACCCTTTCATCCGACCCCGACGGATGTTGGTTTGCCGCTTTGCTAACTCTACGCGGTTGAGGTGGATTCGCTCCCAAAGGTATAACGCTACGTATAATTCATTGGTCAATGAAATTGTACTAGCCGCAATGTAACAAGAGAAAGGGAAGTGGCTTTTGCCCGCAAAGGACAAGAAGTAGCTTTCAAACCTGGGCTGGTAAGACAGACTCAGCAAAAACGTGTCAAAACACGTATGCTAGCATCTGAAGGGGACCTAAAAATAATAAGAAACCTAAAAACGGGAAAATATACCTCCATTTAGCCGGGCTGAGGGCCATGACCACAGATGGTGGGGTCACTCCGTCCACTGACTTCGGCCTAAAAAAAGGGGAAAAAGTGGCCGAAGTCCCTCTCTAAAAAGAAATGAAACCCTACTCAATTAAATAGAGACCAGCCAGACCATCGCGGAATCGAAATGAGGTCTTCACGTGCTTTCGCCCAATAAGAAAGCCAATAGATTCAGTTAATGATAATATGTACATTATTATTCCAAATTCTTCCTTCTTCTATAGTTTGCTTTAGCATTCTTTGTTTCGAAACTTTGACTAGTCATATACTATACTTTGACTATACTTGCAAGTAATAATGTTAAATATTCGATATCGTTAGTTTTCCATAAGTACTTACTCTGAATGTTAGGGGGCCCGGTAGCTCTGCTCGCTAAGGCGTCAGACCGAAAAGCGGCGTGCTGCGGAGCCTGCGGGTTCGAATCCCAGCTGAATGTGTGAATGCGTGTGATTGTCTATGAGAGTGGCAAATGGGCCCAAACTGGTGGCCTAATGATGGTCGAGTTCGCGGCAGCTCTCTTCACTAACTTAACCTAACCTACTCTGAATGTTGAAATCAAATAGTGAATAGAAATATATTAAAGTTTTCGTAAGAAGTGGAAGATTCCTTTTTTTAACAATACAACGCTTTCCCGGGCAATTTTCATATCAAGACAATCGTTTGTTTGTTTTTTTTTCGAATAAATCTGTCCCGAAGCATTTTAACTGTCGCTAAACCGTTAATCGTTCACTAATTTGTTTCAACAAATAAAAAATCTATACAATAGATATAGACTCACTTAACCATTTCATTATTTCGAATTTATAAAAATATTTTTTTATGACATCATTACTAACACGTTATTTACGAATTCATCGGGGTTTTTTTCCAACATCAAGAACATACAATTCAAAAATTTGGTAGTAAATTCAAAACACCATTTTCACATTGACACAATAAATAATCTATGTCTACTGATTTAGGGCGGGCTCGATAAAATTGTACGGGTGTTAAGATATGTTCAGTTGAATTTCGGTGCCTCAATTAGATTTGAAATTTTACCAAAATAGTTGAATTAAACTGTATTTTTTTCTTTGCCTGATCATTCAAAAATTATTAAAATCATGAACTACTACTATATCATCTGCGACAAACTCACGTGTCAATAGCTTCCAAAACTTCTCCATTTTGGAAAGCAGTCTGAACGTTTACAGTTGAAAATGACGCCAAATTTACTCCTGGTGCGATTTAATTTCTCCAAGCGTGTTTTTCATTTCATTCGATATGACCAACCACAATAAGCATCATTTATTGAAAAATTGCACCATTCAGAGGAATAACCGTTGCTCGATCAGTTTTTTTTATTCCGCGCTTTGGTTCTATTTTGGGGCGGAGTAACTTCTGCTGAGAGTTTCTTTTGACACTACCCTCCGTGTCCCCGAGAAAAAGTAAGACTCTTTCGCAGTCTGCTTTGTACGTACCATTTCTGATTTCTTCGATTAAATTCTGTCCTTAATGACTTTCCGATCACACTTTTTTGCTGATCACACACACGACCAGTTGACAAAACACCATTCAAATAGCAGCTGTTAATGCCGTTTTTTGTGCGTTTTTTCACCTTAGGCAGAGCAGATTAAGGTGGGGGTAAATATATTCTGATCACATCATTGCACCAGTGACAACAGTTTCAGCTGAAGAAAATCTGCATTTGATTCCGACCGAATAGGGTGGTCTATTTTCAGACCATCTGCATCAAAAAGGTGCGGAATGTCGGATAACACCTCCGAGAGATCCGAAACATAAATATTGAATAGAAGCGGCCCTAGGTGGTTGCCTTGAGGTACCCCAGATAAGACGGAAATTGAGAAATTGTCAAATCAAACATGGGTAGCTCGACTGTAAACGCAGATTGGTGAAGAGTGTCGGAGAAAAAAATGCTCTGCATCAGTAGTTGGAAAAGCGGCTAGGGGGATATGGGGGATAGATCCCCCCGAAACATTTGGGTTCTATACAAAAACTTTATCACCTAACCTATTTTTTTAAAAACTTAAACATACATATAAAACTAAGATATGTAACTAAGTTTTAAATAAAAATACGTTGATAACACTAACAAAGAATGACTGTAAATAATAACACTCTATTCAAGTATATTTGTATATTCAAAACAATACCTATATAGTAGTGCCAGTTGGCTATGTTAATTTTGCAAAAAATATGTTAGCATTGGCGGCACTTGCGAATAATAGATACAGTGATAGCGCCGCTGCCAGTTACCTTCTCTGTCTGCTAACCTAACCTCAAAAGTAAACAGAAATACGAGTAGGCTACCTTGTGCGCTCAGCTTTCTTTGAGTGAATTGCGGCTGATTTGCTGAGAGCTGTGTCAGTAGCAGTGCGGAGCAATCACAAGCTCACAGCAAGCCATTCCGAGCCTAGTAATAATCTCCTTAATATTGAAGCAGGTACATCTGCAAGTAAATCTATGGTTTCTGTTCCAGGAAATGAACCCGTTAGCGTGTTGACCTACAATAGCCTTGACATAGGCGTTTTTATTAGTAAACCAATGTCGGATGATGTAAAATCTACCTTATTACCAATTTTATCAATTTCCTCCAGGACAAAGATATTTAAAGCTCTAAAGACATCGGCTTTCTGAATTTCCCTGGCTCTGTTATTAAATATTGTTCCATTTTTGCAAATGAAAATAGTGAAGTAGGTAAGGGAAGTCACATGAAACTTGGGTTTTGAGTAAAATAACCATTTGCTCATTTGAAAAAATACCCAAAAATTTCATTTCCGTTCACAAACACAAAACAGAGGATGTCACATCGCAAGGTAATCCTGGGAAAAGCTTAAAGTTGCTGAAAATCGAAAAAAAGTTTATTTCTATTATTAAAACTGTCATTTTATGTGGCCGGCAGAAACTGCCACTGACGGGCCATAGAGATCAAGGTCTGTTATCATTAGAAAAACCTATTGAGAATGATGGTAACTTTCGGGCCCTATTGCGTTATCGCACTCTGGAAAGGGGTCGTACATCAAATTTTTAGCGCCGTTAGTCTGTAATGCATAGAATAGTATTGTTTCGGTCACACAGAATGCGATGTGCCGACGACGTACTTTTTTGGCCCTGGCAGCTATCGGCAGAGTTTTACAAAATTACAAAATCGGTCGGGCGTTGAGGACGTCATTGTAGTCAAATATGTGAGAAAACTGAGCGTCTGATAGAAAAAATATTCTTTTATGAAAATTGTATAACTTATAATAAAGAGGCTATCCTTGATAAGTTCTTTTCTGAACTTTTCACCTATCTTAATAGCAACTTTCCCTCGTCATCAATCATTATCTGTGGAGACTTTAATATGCCTTCTGTACAATGGGACTCTTCTTTCTTTCGCATTGTGTCCACCAACAACCTTTCTTTTACCCTATCTTTTTTTTTCTTCCTGTTCTCTTTCTCAATTTAACTGTTTCCCTAATGCTAATAACAAGATCCTTGACCTCATCTTCTCTAACGTTGAGTCCTCTTCGATTTAACTATCTCCTGTCCCAATATCGTACACACACCCTGACCTCCATCATTCTCCCCTTTCTATTAATTTGTCCATCTCATTTTCAAATCGTATTAAGTCTTCCTCTGCGCGACGGTTTAACTTTTAAAAAAAACTAATTTTGACCGCATGTTTAATGATTTGAATTCAATCAATTGGTTTAACTGCTTCCGTGGTCTCGATATTGACTCTGCTTTATCTAAATTTTACAGTATTTTTACAGAGTTGATCTCGTCGTATACTCCGGTTTACAGTTCTCGTAAACCCCGTGACCCCCCTTGGTTTACCGTGAGGGTAAAGAGCGCCCTTAGAGATAAAAATTCAGCACGTTCGAGATTTTTGAATTCTCGGTCTAGTGAAGAGTATGCTATCTTCTCCCGTTTACGTTCTTCTGCCATGTAAGAAATTAGATTAGCACTACTCAGATATTCCTCGTCTGTTGAAACTTCTTTGAACTCGAATAACCCTAAAAGTTTCTGGTCTTTGGTCCGCTCCTTAAAAGCTTCCTCCTCTCTTCCTGACTCCGTAGTGTTTAATGCCCTGCTTGACTCCCCTCAGTCGTAACTAACCCCGTAGAGGCTGAATTGCTTTTGTCCTCACTTGACTCTAACTGTTCCCCGGGCCCGAATGGTATTCCCAATTTTTTCGTAAAAAATCTTTCATCTTTAGCCATCTTATTCAATGGCAGTCTCAGTGCTGGTAAATTTCCGTCCTCTTGGAAGCTCTCTAACATTCTTCCGACTTTCAAATCGGGTGATAGCAACCTTGTTTCTAACTATTGCCCCATCTCCATTCTTCCTTGCCTTTCCAAAATTTTGGAACGCCTGGTTTTCAATCGTATCTATGATCTTTGCAGAGCAACAACATGGCTTTGTAAAAGGCCGGAGCATCTCTACGAACCTTGTTGAGTTTACTCATGTAATCGCTTCTGCAATTGACAGCAACAATAAAGTTGATGTCATTTATACTGATTTCGCCAAAGCTTTTGACACTGTTAATCATATGCTGCTTCTTGTCAAATTGAAGCATTATGGCATTCGTGAACCTCTGCTTTCCTGGATCACTTCCTTTTTAACTGATCGCACTTGTGTCGTCTCCCTCTTTGGCTTGTCGTCCTCACCTTTCTCCCCTTCTTCTGATGTTCCTCAAGGTTCTATCTTAGGATCTCTTTTATTCAATCTTTTTATCAATGTTTTTAAGTCCTCATGTCTTCTATACGCAGATGATTTAAAAATTTTTCGAGTCATTAAAAATACTGCTGACTCTCTGCTTCTTCAGGACGATTTGCATGCTCTCTCTGGTTGATGTAACTTGAACTGTTTGTCCCTTAATGTTTCCAAGTATTTTTCTATGACCTTTTTTCTTAAGCTTCACACTCATGTCTTTCCTTATGCTATTGATACCACTATCCTCTCTTGTGTCGATCATTTCTCAGATCTTGGGGTCACCTTTGATCGCAAACTGAAATTCGACGTTCATGTCCTTACTATCACTAGAAAAGCTTCTCGGATTGCTGGCTTCGTGATTCGTTCATGCCACAATTCATTTAGTGTATCTACTTGTGTCCACTTATTTATTACCCTAGTCCGTTCTGTACTTGAATATTGCAGTTAAGTGTGGTGTAAAGTAAAGTAAAGCAATCCCATGACAACCCTCGTACGGGTCTAGGGGTTGAAGCTGGTAGGGAGCTTCATTACAATTTTTTAATCATTGTGGATACGAGTGTGGAGTGATTAGTTCCACGACTCACTTTAAATCAGGTGCCTAATCAGAGCTAGGTGAACTCAAAGCTTGGTGCGTGGACCCTCGTTCGAGCCTGGATTCGAACCAGGGACCCCACACGCAAGAAGCCAGTGCTCTACCCACTAGGCTACTCAAGCTTTCAACTCTGACGCTGTTGAATCAGTTCAGCGCAGGCTTACACGTACTTTACTTTTTAAATATAGTCTGCCGTATTTACCCTATAGTGAACGTCTATCTCTTCTTAACTTTCCTCTCCTTGAGCAGCGCAGAGTTTACTTGGATGAGAGTTTCCTTTCCAAAATCTGTCGCGGCTACCTATCTTCCTCATTAGCATTTTTGTTCATTGAGCGGGAATCCGTAAGGCCAATCAGGTCTATTCTATTTGAAGTGCCTATTCTATTTGAATTCTATAAGGCCAATCAGGTCCATTCTATTTGAAGTGCCGTATGCTCGTACCGACACTTTCTTCTACTCTCCCGTTTTACGACTCTTACGCACTCACAATAATCTTCAACTTGGTCCTCTTCGACAATCTATTGCCATTATCAAAAATATGGTTCGACTTAAAATTCTTGATTCTAACTAATGAATTTTATTTTCTGCTCTTGTTTATAATGGATTATTTCTTTTCTTTTTCGTTCTATAGTACTTAATTTTACTTTATTATTTAACACTTTAAAAAATTTTCTATATTTTTAATTTTATATATACTTACATACATGTTTGCTCTTCAGATCCTAATTTGGTTTTGGTTTTTTTTTGTTCGACTTATTTCTACTTCATTGAATTTACCACTTTAATTATTTTTTATATATTTATGTTTATATTTACGCATTTAATTCTTACTTTTCATTGTATCCTTTCTGTTTTTGGGCTCATTTCTTGTTGAATTGATTATTCTTGTTTGTAATGGATTTTTGTCTTCTTTTTTGATTTAGTTAATTTTACTTTATTTTATTCTAACTTTAATTATTTTATATTTTTATATTTATATATTCTTATTTAGTTCTTGTCAATTTTTTTTTTTCATTGCATCCAATCTGTAATTGGGCAGTTTTGCCTGTTATATTGAATACGCACCAAATAAATAAATAAATAAATAAAATAAAAAAATAGTTAATGTTGTCGCCTTGTGTGTGGCATAGCCAAATGACTGAACGACTGTGTATCACTGCCCGTGACGTCCATGACGCCCGATCACGTTCTGTGTGTCCAACGCTGAATTGTCTTAGCTTACTGGCCGGACAGACGGACAAACCATCTTTGCTGCTAAGCTCCTCAGGGAGTATATCCCCCGAACAACCTCAATACCAAGTGTCACAGAATGAGAAACGTAAATATTTTATCTGTACCTTCCTATCAGACCAGCTACGCTTTCAATGGGCCGGTTTCGTGCATAAAAAAATTTAATAGTGCTTACTATAAATTCAACTTTAATAAATGTTTATCATCTGTTCAAAAGAGCTTGGCTGAAAACAGTTTACTTTAATGCCTTTATTTAAGTTTTTCATCTTGAAAAATGACATTAATGATAATCATACTAGTCTATATTAGACAAATTTATAATAAAAATTAGTAAATAATATAAATTTGAAAAAATATCAACAATATGAAGCTGTACGCCATCTTATCTGAATGGTTGAATTTTCCTTAATCTTCAAACTCTTCCTCAAACATTACTATTTTTCATAAACTAAGCTCCATGTTTATTTTTAAGTTGCTATTTTGATTCAATCTTTTTTGCCACTCATATGAATCAATAACGACACCCTAAAGTTACTTGTTCCCTCTTTCCTTGTTACTATCATGTCATAATGAACTATTAACTCCACATCGCACCAAATTAAATGTCATGCGACTTTCTTCATCCTCCGAGACATCCAGAATCTGAAATCCCTTTCAAAACCCAAAGAACTTTGATTATCTAATATTAACCCTCCGAGAACACAGGGGGTCAAATTGACCCCAGAGACCGTTTTGACCGATCGCAGCGCTTAGGCCTGCAGGAAAAGGGGAGTACTATAGGCTCTTAAGTATATTTCTGTGTCTTAACTATAAGTTTACACCGTTCGCTTCCACTCCCAAATCGTCAGTCGTCGTTGAGAAGCCTTTGAAGCAGATCAAGGGGTCAAATAGACCCCATCTGTACTCGACGTCAATTTTGAGGTAAAAATTCAATTTTTTTTAATTTATAAATCGACTGATTAATTTAAAAAAGCCAAAAAATAAGTTTGCAAGTGTTTTTATTTATTTTTGGTGTTAACAATATGGCGTATAATCTGCGTTCTAGTGTACGCAATAATTTGTTAGCCGAAGACAATGATAACAATTTTAGCGACAGTGATTCATCCGAAGACGACTATGTCTCGGAGCAATCAGAATCTGATTATTCAGAAGCTTATATTTTTTTTTGCAAGCCTTTATTTATGGCTAATTTTTTTTATTATTTTACTATGTCTTGAGAGTATTCATATACATTTTTAGCTCAAAAAATTAAAAATTGACAAAGTTATGATTTTTTTTAAAGATGCAAATTTTAAAATCTTCACAATCGCCACCGTAAATATGCAAAAGAATACCTTTTTTTCAAGGGCCACGATAAGGCTTTTTATGATTTGGTCATATCTTCAGACTATCCACCTAAATTTTTAGCCCAAAGTATTGAAAATTAAAAAAATTACGATTATTTTTTGTAAGAAAGCTGATTTTCGACAAAATTGTTTTTTCCCGAATTTTTTTTTACGTATGTTTAGGACATTTAGGGCACTTCTAATGTATGAGAACTATTAACTGTCTCAAAGAATACTTACAAATTTTTTCAAATGAAAATCTTCAGTGGCGGCGATTCTATAGACGTTCAAAAGTGGTTGGGGTCAATTTGACCCCAATTGTTCTCGATGATCGAAACAATAGCTGTGTTCTCGGAGGGTTAAAACTCTGAAATAAGAGTTGAGTTTTGCAGACTATACTATGGCTTATACATTTCTCACAATATTATGTATGATCTGTTGTTCATATATACCATTTTCGAGTCAAATTCATAGATTTTTATTATAAATTGATAATAGTCCGGGAGCCAGCGACAGTAAAAATATGCCGATTTCATCGTCAATGAAAGTATATTAGGGTCTTCAATTTGTTTGTGCTTATCACAGAAACTGACCACTTACATCGCACCTCGAGACCTTTTGGTGTCAGGAGCGTTGACAACATGTAAGAAACAGTACGTAAAATAACTCTTATCATCGCCATTGATATTTTGAGGGGCTACCAATTGATATCAGACGATGTCAAAAAACGACCACTTACATTTGTTTGGCGGGACAATCAACCACTTACAAGCGCGCAAACGTGCAACATTTTTTTCAAAAATTGACTTTTTTCATCGTTGCTCAAATTCTACATGTTTACAGACGACCATATTGCGCATGTAAAAATACTGTGCTTACAATCGATTCGCGCGGCAAACCTACTTAAGCGATCATGCCATGTTTTGTGAAGCAGAACATTACTTCAATCATAAATTTAGACACGAAAACAAAATTTGAGAAAATGAGTATGAAATCGGTAAAAAAGTAGATATTTACCAAATTTATTCGTGACTTAATAAAATTTTCATATACTAATTTTCATCGCTTTCATCGGAAGAATCTTGATCGTAATTGGAATTTCTAAGGTCCGGCAGACAGAAAACTCGCGTTTCCTACCACTGGCAGATAAAATATTGTGTGCACCTTGAATATTTGACTATTATTGTAGTCGCTATTGTGTACCTGACAAAGTTTCGCCGTCTGGCTTTTTTTCTTCACTTTCTTTCTTGAGTACAATGTCTTCGACGATGTTTGGCAACTGTTCACTCTGAAACCATTTGAAGTCAAATTTGTCCCCTTTTATTTGCCATCCACAGTCCTCTGGTGCCAAATCCGTGATGTTTTGTGAGTAGGAGTTGCTCCACATTTTCCCGATATAAGCGGACCTTAGGGTATGCTGAACGATTTCCGATTGGCATGGAGGAAGACTCGATCCATCGAAGTTTCTAACATTGATGTTGAGTGTTTGCTCGTTTTCTTTGCATTTGTAGGCCTTTAAAAACGTTTTTACTCGCACCTTATTAACTTCCGTTGTTTTTTCCTGTCGTACAAATGACAAACATATTTCTCTACAATCGACAATATCGCCGCAAAGTCGCAATCGGGGTACTTTGACATATATGAAAAAGCTTTCAAGTACTCTTCGCTGCTCCGCAAAATAGTTAATGGTTTCACTTTCCCTTTTCTGTACAAAGAAGGATTAAAGTCGCATCCTGTGAAAGCATGAAACGGTGGAAATGCCGAACACAACTCTGGACCTAATTTCGTGTACATTTCAGTTACGTTGATGCACCTTTCATTATTTTTTTGCGCCAACGTGAAACCAGATTTTAACGTTCTCGCTGACGCGTTGCATGTTACCGAGCATTATAACCAACATATTGGTATCTGAGCATCGAATGACGATGTTAGATTTGTCCTTGATTTTACACGCGTCAAAAATGATTTTTGTGTCAGATTCCTCGTGTGGTGGACACGACAAGCGCGTGTGAGAAGATCCAAATATATTTAACAGCACGTGCGCGCATTTGAACGTTCAAACTGCAAGTGAGTGACTCTTGCAGCGGCGACTTTGATGATCGCTTAAAGTAGGTTTGTCCCGCGAATCGACTGTAAGCACAGTATTTTTACATGTACAACATGATCCCCAGTAACCATGTCCAATTTGAGCAACGATGAAATAAGTCAATTTTTGAAAATTTTTTGCACGTTTGCGCGCTTGTAAGTGGTTGATTGTCCCGCCAAACAAATGTAAGTGGTCGTTTTCTGACATCGTCTGATGTCAATTGGTAGCCCCTCAAAATATCAATGGCGATGATATGAGGTTTTTTTTCCATTGTTTATTACATATTGTTGATGCTCTCAGTAAACGTTGTCCCGCTAACTGGTTGTAAGTGGTCGATTTTCGTTACTAACTAGACCTTATTGAGAATAATTACATACTTTGATCGACGATGAAATGAGTCACCAAAATATGTCGCTGGCTCCCGGACTATAATATTATTTAGCTTAATTCATAATTTTTCAAAACAAATTCATAGATTTTCGGTAACAATTCGTAAGTTTTTAAGTCAAATTCATAATTTTTTTTGAGTCAAATTCATAATTCTTTCGTTTCAAATTCGTAATTTTTGTCAGTTAAATTCATAATAATGGTTTGTAATCTAAAAACTAATAAATAATATCCAGCAAAATCTGGTTCTGCCTTGAATATAGGAAATAGAAAACTAAGGAATGTTGTGGGAAGAACCTATATACAAACCATTATTATGAATTTAACTTACAAAAATTATGAATTTGAAAAGAAAAAATTATGAATTTGACTTAAAAGCTTACGAATTGTTATTGAAAATCTATGAATTTGTTTTCAAAAATTGCGAATTAGGCTCGATGATATTATGAATTTGCTATAAAACTCTATGAATTTGACTCGAAAATGATATAATAAATTTTAAATATTATTTTATTCGATAAATATATTCAAATTTTCTACCATTTTTAATGCTGCTGTAGTGAGTCTCACGGGTAAGTTAAAAAGCCTATGCTATGCCGGGTTTCCACCAAAGAGACAAAACAAGAAACACGGACAAAAAAGGTGTTTTGTTTACTAAAACAGTTTTCAGAGACAAAAATGCTCGCGAAACTGTTCAGTTTTTACAAAACATTCGTGTTTTTGTTCAGAAAAACATGTTTTGTCCGTGTTTTTTGTTTTGTCTCTTTGGTGGAAACCCGGCATTAGAGTGATGATAAATTCAAATTCTTCAAACACACACTAATTCAATTACCATTTCCTACAGGTTGGCTGAGACATTAATTCGAAATTCAGACACCTTAAAAGCTGTCGCCAACAGAACGCCAAGAAACTGTACAACGACTTTATCTTCCAGTCAGTCATCATCTTTTACTGGTGACACTGTAGAAGTCAAAGTTGAAATAACTCCGCCACCGAATACAGAGACAACATCGTTGCTACCAAACTCCTATTCTCTTGACTCCAATACTACAACGCTATCAACCAACGTACCCAGTCTAGGAGAACTTACTGGGAAAACTCCGGGCACAAGTCCGCAACAAAGAAAACTATCTGAATTCTCACAAGATGGTCTACTTAATCCATCTAACTTCAATCGGTTGAACCCGACTGGTGGCTCCTCCTCAAGATTATACAAACGAATTGAGGAAATGATGGACCTGAGCTCACCCTACAATCAATACAAATGCCTGAGTCCCAGTGAAAGTAATCTATCACAGTTCAGTGACGGCAAATATCTGTACGGTATGAGTAAAATAGATAGCAAGCCCGGATCAAGTCGACTATTGAGAAGACAATTCAGTCTAGACAAAGACGACCTAGCTCCAACATCGCAAAATTCACTGCAAGCTAAGGGTCAAACTTTAGACATTCCCGTACTGCAAGAAACGCGGAGTAGTCCAACGAGTCTGACAAAAGGCCAGATACCGCGCTTGCATAAACAGACATCCACTTCAATAGCTCAGGATCTGGAGAAAATCGAAGAAATACCGCTTTCGCCCGCTTCATCGCACCATCATAGCAGTTTGGACAGTAGTCTGAACAGAAGTCCACCAACTCCGTCAGGGCAAGGTGGACTGTCTTCGCACAGAAGTCAACAGCAGCAGGAAATCACGCTCAACGTGGAGGCGTTGATGTCTAGGTAGACGATGTGATCGACCATAAACAGGGTATTAAAAATGTTCGCGCAATTTCCTTTTCAACAAAAGGTATGTCGAAGGACTGGATTTTATATGTAAGCATTTAGTCTAAGGTGAAAGATTTTCGATTGCATGGAGCGCACATGCTGTCATGAAATTACCTTATTTTATGAGTTTGCCAAAGATCGTTTGAATAAAAATATTAAGCTATTCCAACATATAGCTGACAAACCAGAAAATTCTGATAACAGTATTATTTAAATCTTGATATGTTTTTAAGCAAATGAAAAATACGTAAATAAAACTAAACATTATTAAAACTGTGAAAGGACGGTATCAGCATGCTCGTTCCGCTTCTTTCTAACCAATAACAAATAAGGGCAAACAACCTTGAGTACACTTGTAAGAAAAATCACTAGCGGTCAAATACAATTCAAGCACATTGTAATTGTTGTATGTTTTCCAACTTCAAGCTTTAACCAAAAAACGAACAAAATATTCCATTGAAATATCCCATTTTATGTTGTGAATCAAAAATGCTAGGTAATTTATCGTATTTAATAATTTTCAAATGCCCAAAGACGAATCGTTCCAAGCCCGTTAGTCAAAGCTAGTAAATACCATCCACATGAAATATTTGTGAGAAACGCAACTATGAAAACTATAATTTCATACGCATAAAAGCAGCGTAAGAATGTGAAAAGCAGTTTAAATGCTAAGAGTTTTAACTAGACAATCGTTATCCTTCTACTGTCCCCTTCGAGCGGTGTAAGGAAGTATGTAGTAATACATTTTCAGATCACTTACATAGCTAAGGCGTAGACGAATTTTAGAGAATCTAGATACTGGGTGAGCGAACTGAAGAAAGAGAAAATGTAGAATTTAGATAATTGATGAAATGTACTGTAATCGGTGTTTTATAAAAAAAAATGTCACATTCTTATGGATTCTATGAAAGCTTCTAGGAAAAATATAAATGTGTGAAGAATTTAATGAAGACGTTTTTGGTTTATTTCAAATAAGAACTTCTGTTCGTTCTTGATTTCGAAAAATAAATAACCATTGAGTATCCCTCAATTGAACTTCCAATTATACAGGAAATCAATGTTTGTCACACTAGCGTATTAAAAATACTTTTTTGAATAATTGTCGTTCATTGAAAACTATACTTGATTTTACTTTTCAATTAGTTTTAATAAATTCAATGAATAACTAATTAAAACATGTTGTAAAATTTTATACAAATAAACCCCAGTATGGAATGTTAAAACACTTCATAAATCAAAAGAAACCCACCTTTATAAATCGTTACATTGACATATAGTTCTTCTATTCGTGACTTATGATATTTTCTACAATGTTAAAAAAACAGCAATAGAATTAAAACTGAATCAAAGAGTTCAGTCAGTGTTACTTTATTCGTTTCGTTGCACAATTGTGATTTTCACTGTTATGAATATTTAAAATGAAGCAATAAAAACTCGGAAATGAAAAATTGAAGTTTATAGTTTTTACAATTCCTTTCGAAACAGCAGGTCCTGAATAATGTTCCGGAACATCGATTGTAGCATGGTTTCATTGTGTTTCAGTGCAATTCCTCGCAGGCCTAAGAGGAGCTTTCCGAATCGATTCCATTGATGTGCGGTGTATTTTCCTAAAGAAGTCAAGGCATTATCGCAAAAATATTCCAGATATTTTGCATTTTCGGTTGTGATTGAATATTCTGAAAGTGAAAATTGGTGGAAATGTAGAGTTGTGTGTGGCGATAAAAGAAAAACAAAAACAATAAGATATTTAATAATCATTAAATAAATATTTCTAATTCAAAAAGCTTTTAAAGAAAGACAAGAACAGAGGTGTTTGTATATAATTCAAAAAGCGATCGAAAAACACGGACGAACGAGAAGTGCTTTCATTTACAATTCTGAGTTGGGAGGACGACTAGATTGATTTGGGCTGTGGACGCTGAGCGTATTGCGTCGATTACCTATCCTGGTAAAGTTTTTTCAAATATGTATGTATGTATATATATGTAAAACAGTTTAGGTTAATACTGTAAAATATGTTTATTCAAAGTTTAATCGAGCAATAACAGTTATTCAATTATTTAAATAAAGTAGATTCAATTCAAATTAAAGTAGATTCTAAAGTAAATTCTATTCTTGACCGACGGCTTGACATGCGGCTGCTCTTACGGCTGATTCGGTTCTCACTACTTGTCTCGACGACGGCTTGCTATCTACTACTGTCTCTAGATGGGGTGTTCTCGTTTGTGTGCGTGTGTAGTAATGCATCTTTACACTCGGTCATCCTGCAAGTCATCTGTCTCAGATGACACTTCATCCTCGCTTTCTTCCTCGGCCTCGATGTACTGCCAAAGTTTCATGTTGTCCGCGCTAGTTGACGTCTGTTGTGGACCCTGAAATATAGCAGCTTTTTTTACATCATACCTACCATTCCGCTTCACTTTAACAATTTCGTAGGGACCAATATATTTGTTAGCCAACTTCTTTCCCGTAACGAATTGTGTCACTTTGATGGCTACTAAATCGGACAGCTGATAACCATAATGCCCTTTGCGCTTTTTATCGTAGTTGGTTTTGTATGCCTTCTGTGACTTCTGAATTTGCTTTCTGACTTCTTCTCGGACTTTGTTGCGTTCGTCTTGCAGGTCTAGTAGCAGCTCTTCTTGCAAGATCTTCAGTAGCTCGGTATCTGTCTCGTTTCGCATTTTTACGCCAAACATGACTTCGAATGGAGTAAACTTAGTTGACGAGTGGACATGCAAACTGATAGCTCGTTGCACCTTCGATGTATACTGGTACCACTTCGACGGTTAGGCAGCTGACATCTTCGCTAAGACGGAGAGAATGACTCTATTCACCCTTTCAATTTGGCCATTACCCCTTGGTACCCCTGTTGTTGTTTCTATGTGTTCGATCTTATGTTTTTCGCAAAATTCTTTAAACAGTTTTGATGTGAAAGCTGAACCCTTGTCGCTGATAATTCTCTGTGGACTGCCGAAGATTGTGACCCAAGCATCGATGTGTTTGACGACCTCTTGCGCTTCTGTTGATTTGGTTGGGTATAACCATGTGTACTTAGAAAATCCATCTACTATAGCAAATATATACTTGTAACTTTTAGACGTAGCATCTAATGTTCCCAAATGATCGATATGAAGTGTAGAAAGGGGACTGTCCCCTTTGTCGATTCAATGTAGAAAACCTTCATGCTTCCCCAGTTTTCTATTATGCACGATGCACTCAATGCAGTTTGCGATGGTTTGACCTACTTTTTTCTCTAGATGTGGAATGTAGTAGTTCTGTTTTATTGCATGCATTGTCTTTTGTACACCTATATGACCAAAGCTGTGTGTATTTTTTATGATTTCTTTTTCCATGCTCTTTGGTATTGCCAGCAATTCCTGTCCGTCAGCTTGTTTGTATATCTGCTTATTCCTCACCTTATAATCGGCATACTGCTTTTGCTTCAATATTTCAGCGACAGCTGTTAAATGTTCGTCTTTTTGCTGCGCTCTTAAGATCTGTGCGTGTACGTCTGACGAGATTAACATTACTGGGAAACGGCTTAGAGTGTAAACATGCTTCATCCGGCTGCCTGCTCGATGTTCGATTTTATATGAAAAGTCTTGTAAGTACATTAGCCATTGAATAACTTGTCGGGGAACATCTTTCTTTGTGGTTGTCTGCTTGAATGCTGCGCAATCTGTAATTAGGTCAAACTCGATACCCATGAGATATTGACGAAGCTTCTTCGTGGCTAAGTATGCTGCTTTCACCTCTAAAAATAGCTATGCAACTTCTCCTCTTGTGGCGACGTTTTTTTACTCCAATAGAAAACAGGGTGCCACTTGTTGTCGTGCTGCTGTAAAAGTGTTGCTCCGAAACCATCTTTGGATGGATCGACGTGTAACTGCGTTCGTGCATTCTGCTTGTAAATTTTCAATACTGGCTCTGCTGCTAGTGCCGCTTTTAAGTTTTCGATCGCCTGTATTTCTGCCACGCCTATCTTAAATGCAGCATCTTTTCTCAACAATTGGGTTAACGGTTTTGCTAAAACTGCATAATCTTGGATGAATTTGCGGAAATATCCTGTCAATCCAAGAAATGCCTGGATACTCCGTATATTTTTCGGCACAGGAAACTGTTTTACTGCTTTCAGCTTATCTTGTCCGGGCCAACATTGTCCGCCTTCTATTTCATGGCCCAGAAAAGTAATTCTAGTTTTCAAGAATTGGCATTTCGACCATTTTATTTCTAATCCAAACTGTTGTCCTTGCTTCAGAACTCTTCGCATATTCTCCAAACAATCTTCAGCTGTACATCCGAAAACAACAATATCATCTACGCATATCTCCATTATCCCTTCGTTTATCAGTTGTTGAAAAATATAATTGACGAAACGGACAAATACAGCAGGTGAGTTCCAAAATCCAAATGGTGCTTTATTAAATTCATAAAGACCCTCTTTAGTCACAAATGCTGTGTATTTTCGGCTCTGCTCCTCTACATCGACGTGTAAAAATCCATTTTTCAAGTCCATGACCGTGAAGAACTTGGCGATCTGCATTTTTTCGAGGACTTCTTCCACGATTGGTACAGGAAACCTGTCTCGTAGCACTAATGAATTTAGTTTACGAAAGTCTACACATAGTCTGCGGCTGCCGTCTTTTTTCTTCGCTAATACAACTTTGCTAGCCACTTCCGAGCATGACTCGCGTATTATGCCGTGTTGCAGCCATTCTTTTACTTGTTTTCTTACAATTTCTTGTTCTGGTGCCGATAGACGACTAGGACTTTGACGAAATGCGACGTATGAACAATTTGGTGTAATGCTCAACTTGACAGGACAGCTTGCTTGAACATTCAATGGCTTATAGTTGTCAATCAACTGCATAACTGCTTTTTTGTATTTCGGTGCCACATCAACTTCTGCACTACAGCTCACGTTGTAGACGTTGTACTCAGGTTCCTCGATATATTCGTTCTTGTTTGCTTTCGTAAACGTATAACCGTCAGCTCTTAAAATGACCGTGAACTTGTTTAGCAAATCATACCCAGCTATTACATCTACGTTCATTTTGCCATTTGGTACCACTAAAAACGTGTGTTCCGTATGCAATCCATCAACGTCGACTTGCGCGGTAAACTCGCCCAACACAGATGTAGTGCTTTTGCCTAATCCATAAAGTTTAGAGTAGCTTTTCTGCAGTTCGCGATTTCCAAAATTTTCGTCGAACTTACTTTTTTGAATAAGAGACACGTCAGCTCCAGTGTCTATTAGGCATAACAAATTCCGGTTGTTGATTCGGATCTGTTTAATCCGTTTGTCATGCACCACCATATTAATATGAGGCCTTTGCGCACTGCAATCCTTGGCCATATGTCCGGTTCCGTTGCACTTGAAACATTTAGTTGCCTCTCTACATTCAGCTCTTTTATGCTGCGTCGAACCGCAATTAAAACAATGCTGCGGTCTGTTTCTGTTTGCTTCATTTTGTCTACATCCGAATGCTACTTGTCTACGTTCACCCGTTGCACTGCTCTTGTTTAATGATTGGATCACTTCATATGCTTTTATCAACTCTTTAAACGTGGAGGCACTGTATAATGGATATTTTAAATCACCGCGTAATTCGACCCCGTCGGCTATGTAACTTATTACTGCTTCATCCTCTATATTTCCCAATGCTGCTATCTTCCGCATCTGTAGGACATCTTCATGGAAGTTCTCTGTTACCTGTTTTTTACGTGTTTCCAATTGCTTATGGATTTCTGCACTGTTCCGATGTTTGTCGAACTCTTCTAGTAACGCTTCACACAAAGATTTATAATCTGCGATTGTGGTGGTTTCCAAAAAAAGTTTTGCTGTCCCTGTCATTTTATTTCTTGCGTTCACATACTTTTGTTTAGTGTTCAACTCATAGGCATCTGCGTTTTCGTCGAAGTTGTTTAGCCACTGACGAATTGGAATTGACACACCATCAAATTCGGGTACCACTTTCGAAAAACCCTCGATGGACACCCCACTGGTTTTATTTCCATCGTTGAATTTTTCAGCTAGGAGTTCTATTAACTCGCCAATCTCGTTGCTGCTTGTATTCATACTCGTGTGTATGTGCCTGCGCGCGTCGTTGTTTTCCCTGTAGTTATGTTCGTCGATTTCCTCATCTTTGTATGCGCCGGCTGCTGCTTCGTTCTCGCTGGTTTGCGCATTACTTTGTTTACACGTATTGGTAGTGGTGCTCCTTTCATGGTGATCCATTTGGAGCGATTCGTTCGAACTAACGGAATTCACATCGCCATCTTTACGTTCAACACTTACGAATTCTGCGGCGTCGTTTTCTTTCAGCATTGTTTTCTTCTTTCCCTTATTATTTCTCGGCATTGTTTACCACTTCACGTATTTAATTTGCACTAATTTCACAATTACTGCACTGCACTTGAATGTTTATGCTCGATAGGACACGGTTGAGCCCCCATGTAAAACAGTTTAGGTTAATACTGTAAAATATGTTTATTCAAAGTTTAATCGAGCAATAACAGTTATTCAATTATTTAAATAAAGTCGATTCAATTCAAATTAAAGTAGATTCTAAAGTAAATTCTATTCGTGACCGACGGCTTGACATGCGGCTGCTCTTACGGCTGATTCGGTTCTCACTACTTGTCTCGACGACGGATTGCTATCTACTACTGTCTCTAGATGGGGTGTTCTCGTTTGTGTGCGTGTGTAGTAATGCATCTTTACATATATATATATATATATATATATATATATATATATATATATATATATATATATATATATATATATATATATATATACATTGATAAATTGGCATTTCAAGATACGTTTGGCCTTTATCAACAGGCAAATTGATCAATTTTTTTTTTTAATTTCTTTTCATAATAATTCTAGTTTTCATTGAATTCATTTAAATAAACAGCATAATTTGATATTTTAGACCATCGGCTGACCACAATCGCGGATGGTGGTCCTAACACCACCTAGGTCGAAAAAACCGCAAGTATTTCGCGAAAAAAAAAAACGAAGCACAGTTTCGGGAAATTCTGCAAGAAATGACATGCAGATGTCCGAAAAGATTTTCTTCTGGAACCTCTCACATGCTTCACATTAGCTCCAACTTTTTCTCCTGGTAATCGCCTATATGCCGAAGAGTTTATAATGCAATGCTTGCGTGCGGCCTAAACTAAGTAAACAGCATTTTGAACAGTCAAGGAAGGTTTTTGGATACTTCAAACGCCTACTCATCCAAAGTCAAGCACTGTCCATCATCTATTGGCGATTCAACTCATCATGAATCAATTCTTATTATCTACGAAATCAATACATCTCTAAGTACTCCTTTTCATAGCTCACCGTGTCAATTTAATTTTAAGAAAGTCGACGTGGATGTTCTAAATGGTCTCATTGCGAGGTGTGATTGGTCCCCTGTGATGTCAGAAAAAAACATTAATAAGGCAGTGTACAATTTTCGTTTAATTCTTTTCAGATGCTTTGCTCAATTTGTACCCGTTTCTTTCCCTGACAATTGCAATAAGGTTCCATGGAAATGGAAGGCAATACGCCACATAAAAAATTTAAAATCTAAAGCTTGGAAAAGATATTGCTCGTCTCGTTATGCTGCTCTCTTTTTTGTTTTTGGAGAGTTGAGGAATATTTATCAGTCCGAGGTTGAAAATACTTACCAAATTCACCTTAGAAATCTAAGTTCTACTTTTCAACAGCAGATAAGAAGGTTTTGAAATTTTATTAATTCCAAGAGGTACCACGATGGGTTTAACTCAGACCACGTTTAACTCAGACGACATGGCCATTTCCGATCCATTAACTATTAGCATCATTTCCGTACCGCATACAATACGGAACCTTCTATTAACAGTAATAATTATAATGACAACTTGACAATGATCCCAACATCTTCTTTGGGAATGAAACACTTGTTTATAGACGAGGATACCATTTTAGCGTTTTCTAGGAAACTGGACAATAATTTGACAGCAGGTCCTGACGTCATTCCTAATGCTATCTTAAAATATTGTATTTCCTCCCTGTCTCCTATCCTTTCCTACCTATTTAATCTGTCTCTGTCGCTCGGTATTTTTCCTGGTGGTTGGAAATATGCAATCGTCACACCGTCTCATCGCAAAACTTCCATGTGCTGCTAAATCATTCGAAGCGATAATCAGTAATGTTGTGGTGTTTCATAGCGAATTTGTATTATCTCCTTTCCAACATGGTTTCATGAACACAACTCCAACCCGCTTGAGTTTTCCAATACTGTTATTCCACCAATCGAAGCAGGATTTGAGGTAGACTGTATTTATACTGACTTCACGAAGGCTTTTGATAAGCTGGATATATTATTGTGTAAATTGTCCTCGTTTAACTCTCCTCAGCTATTTATTTCCTGGATAGCATATTATTTATCAATGCGTATCCTTCCGTGGTGCCCTTTCATCAGAAATTGATGTCATATCTGGTGTTCCTCAAGGAAGTCACTTAGGACCTCTACTTTTTCTTTTATATATAAATGACCTACCATCTGTCTTGAAACATTCGTCAATTTTACTTTATGCAGATTTTCATGGCCACCAACCCAGAACAAGGTAAAAACATCAACACGGCGAAACATATCGTGTAGACAGCACCTGCCGTAAGTACGTGTGAATTAGCCATTCATGAGCCATTTCAAATTAGATGAAATCGATACCGACAGTCAAAATTTCAATTTGGTAGTTCAACGATATATGAAATGGACAAAGGAGCAGGTAATTGTTTCACAAGTAACACCCTGGACAGTAAAAATATACCATCTCACCCCTACATGATGAACATTCCAAAGTTCCTCGCTGAGCTTCACGCTCAAGGAATCAAGGTCGCTATCCAAAATATTTCGAATGACAGATCACTCATCTTATGTGCAACCTTAGAAAATCACATAAAGGCTCTCGAACTGATTAAAAGCAGTGGTCAAAACGCAACGACCTACACTACAGCTTCAGGAAATCCGAAGTCGCTTACCATCCGCGGCCTGCATAGAGGCGTTAAACCTTCGGATATCTAGTTTGAGCTTGAGGCGCTGTACGCTGACCTGAAGCTCAAGTCAATATCACGCTTCCTCACCCGTAAAGACCGGAAACTGAATAGACCAATAACGGCTGAAAACTTCAGACCCCATTCCGGGGTCTTCGTTACGCCGTTTCAACCTGTCCAGGAGCTAGCTGCTGTATTCCAAACAAAGTCCATTCTCTGGCAGAAAGTGACTTGGGAAAAAATCCGAAATAAAGTAAAGTTGCAGTTTTTAACTGCCAAAATTTTAGACATATTTCAGGTAACTGCACCATTGTCCATCGCTGCGTGAAATGCCTGGAGAGACACCCACATGGTGATTGTAAAAAAGTTGAAGACGTACGTCCTGCATGCGCCAACTGTGGTCTTAACGCTCATTCAGCCAACTACCGTTGATGCTCAGCGTATAAGGATATGGTGGCCAGGATTGAAGCGAAGAATAATCGCCACGACCAGGTCCGAAAGAAACGTCAGTAGTTTGTGACGCAGAGCGTCTCGAACTACAGGTGAACTGGTATTTCCTACGGACTGGCAGTAGAAGGTACTGCATCCCCAAATTCTGTTGATCAGCGAGCTTCAAGGTCACAGGAGTCATCTCCTGCTAATGCTATTGTTGGACTGATAAGTGACTTTATTAGCCAAGTATTGGCAGCTGAACCTGATTAAGCTGCTGACTACCCTTTACAAATATGTTGATTTCCGTAGCCACTTTTAATAGCTCTTCGCTCATCTCGATCGCGTAAAGAGCGTCTGCTCAACATCTACTTGATGCGGTTAAATTGGATCTTGCGTTGATAATAGAAAACTAAACTCTCAGAATTCCATAGAGTCAGCTTTAGAGGGCTTACCACAGTCTTCGATCACCAAAATGGCGGCTCGGCACTACTGGTGAGAAGTAATCTGGACATGGAGCCTGCCATGATCCCCGATCTGAAGTGCTGTGCATTTGCTGCAGCTGTAGTCACAACAATGGACCATAGGCAAATCATCGTAGCATCTCTGCACGTTCCATGTAGTTCGTCAGAGTCAAGTCTGCTAAATAATTTCGGAGTGATTAACTCAATCATATCAAATATTCGCTTTTCTGTGGTGATTTGAACTCAAGATACCCACCTTGACAAATGGAAATGGCAGGGTGCTGCTCTATTGGCTGCAACTTAGCAGTCCTACTATTCTCTTGCAAGTAGTTGCTCTGAACTCAACACCCGGACCAAGTAGTAGCTCAACAATAGACGTCTTTCTCCTAATAGACTCCTTGCGAAGCAGTATTGATCCCCACACTGCTGGACGCAAGCTGGCAAGTCTGATCACTTTGCCGTGAAGTCTTGACTCCAGTTCTGCTCGTTTTTCAGCTTCATGGAAAGATCCCTAAAGACAACCCGGTCTTTCAAAAATAAAGATTGGGGCAAATTTCGGCGACACATAGACGTTGCGGTAGGAAATCTTGATGTTTCTGTGACGGTAAACTTAATAAACCGTCAAATTGATAATCTAGTAGAGTCCGTCAATGACTTCACAAACGAAACCGTTGTTTAGCACTGCAAGCTGAAGCGGATTTTCCATAGGCATGGGATGGTTCACCCGTTTTACAAGTTATTACTTTCGAATATAAACAGTCTCAGCAAAATAATTGCTGTGATGGTTGGTAGATTTCGCAGTGAGCGTCTTGTGCAGTGGCCAATTGACATCCGTTCAGGCACTGACATGTTTAAAGAAATCAATCTGCTTTCTGTCAAATACATAAGCCAGAAGAGGGTACTAACGATTGACAATGTTGCTGTGCCCAGCACTGATCGGCAGGCAGTATTTTTTACTCTAAACAGCCAAATAGTAAGAGAGGAAGTTAATCGCTTCTTCAATACGTACACAAAAACCCTTCGGATGGTCTGCAAAACAAAATGGAGATGACCGGTTCCACTTTGTTAATAGTCTAGAGGACTAGAGGCTGGGTAATACCATTAGTGTTTAAGAAATAATATTCTAGCCGAAAAAAAATTATAAAAATGAATTTAAAACCACTCAGAGCCAGCAAGCTAAATAGTATTGCCGCTAAATTTTAAATTTTCTTTGCTAATTAAACTTTAAGCTAGGCTAAAAATGTACGATCAATTAAAAATAAAAATATTTTCTATTCATTTCAACTCAATTCAATTCTGGGACTTCTCGGGCAATGCAAACTACACTTTTTCCCTGGTAAAGGTACGAGAAAAGAAAATTTTATTGATTGCAAAATTGACATAGATGAAACTATGATTAAGGAGTGTGAGAAAGAATCAGAAAAGATAAGCATTAATGAAATCCACAGTAGTTATTCAAGGAACTCAAATAACTCCTGAGTTGACTAGTTACCCTTTTAAGTCACCGAGCCAACCAGGAGTATCTGGTGGAAGAAAAAGGGTAAGTATCACTTCTCTCTCTTTATCATATATGGCTCTACAAAATAAAAAAGTTAAATGTAGCGCAATTCCTCACATCTTCAAGAAAACCCTTGAAGTGATATGTACATTGAATGACGAGAAAGTTTCCGACTTTGAGACAAAAATCATCAAGTTTAATTAAACAACACTAGGCGTGCTTTTTTTGCTCCTCTATCCAGCAGAGAATAGTGTATACGCATTGGAAACAACAACACTCCTGCACCAGTGAATTCAGTAGTACAGAAATTCTATTCCTCATTGGTCGTTCACGTACTGAACTATAGAATGTGCTGATAGAAAAAAGAAAAGCTAATGTGAAGTTGTCTTTTTTTCTGTGAGATGGCTTTGGTTTTTTCAAGGCTATGTTGAATGTTTTGGTAGTTAGGAACTTAGAAAAGGCCCTCATAATGTGTAGAAAGTTAAAAAAGGTCATTTTCAGTTAGTTCTTTTTCTATTTTCTATCGATTGTCGTAGTTTATACTCGTTATTTTCTCCGTTTATTTTCAGCTGTTATGTACAGCCACACCGAATACAGCAACCTATATCAGTCTTAGCGAATGCACTGCTGTTTTGTAGTAGATCGTGTTTTTTGCGGCATAGTTCTATTCTCTTCTGTATCGGAGCAAAAAAACACACCTACTATCTCCAAAGAAGCTTAAGTCGCATTAGCAACTTTTCGAAATTCTCAGAGCAAGATCTAACCTTGCTTCACATACTCACCACAGAACATAAAAGAGAAGGAGTTGAAAGGATTTCGTACTTTCTACGACGAGAAAGATGTCTCCACTGAACTTAAAAAGCTCTTAGAAGAGCGAATTTCCAACGTGAGACTATTTTCGACTGTCCACTAACGGAATAAGACGAAAAAATTAGGGATGTTTATCTAAACTTACCCCTGAAGTTGATGTAAAGGTTGCCGTTAGCATTAAATTTTTACTGCACCAACGGATCCACTGGGGCCATCTGGAAAAGAAAAATGGTTTACAGTGCTACGACTGCCAACGCATCCCCTATACCGCGTCCAATTGCGGCCTTTGCAAAAGTGATTTCATAGCAGCAGTACGCATTAAAGCTGGGGCTGGTGTTTTATATGTCAAGCACTTAGTGACCGAAAATTAAAAAGCCGTCGCGAAACAACCCGCTACTCTCCCAACTCAATTAATTAATTTTACTGGGAATAAATCACATTCTTCCATCGACTCAGTAGTTTTTGCACAATGCCAAAACCTCTTTGGCTGTAATCTTTTCCCTTAGTGAACCAAAGAAAAGATATCATCAGCTCTCATCTCAATCTAACAAGCGAGATGCCTTTATCTCGCTCGTAATTCGATTAGCTGATGATGCGTCTTCTTAAGTTCGCAGCTCTAAATATCGCCATCTGAGCTCCCATCTACAAGAACAATTTCGTCCAGGATTTTTTGAATCGTGAAAGTCCTGATATTCTTTTCTAATTACGTCGTCGATTATTGACGGTTTAGCTATCCCGAAAAAATCTAAAAATTTCGCTTTACAAGATTTACCGAAGCTTGATAAAAGGCAGCAACACCCTCATCGTAGTCAAGACCAGAACAAGAAATTTGAAGAACGTCTCTAAGAAATAGACCCTGGCAAAAATATATTTCAGAAAATAAATAAAATCACACGTTAGGTGTTAGAAAATTAAAATTAAAAAGTAATTTCCCTTCTAACGGTAGCTCATTCACACCGAGTGCCGATGCTATTGCAGCTACTTGTTCTTTCACCTATCGTGTTGGGAAGTAAAGGTCTACTCCTAATTTCACCTCAGTGATTAAGATGTTAGTATCTAATTCTCGGCAAGGAAATCAATTACCAACTGTTCGATATTAGTTCAATTATCAATTTAAAATTCAGTATATATCAATTCAAAGTACTTTATTTAACTTCTATTCCAATTCAACCAGTTCAACCAATTCAAATTCAAAGAACGTTTTTCAAATTCAAAGAACAACGACATCCGTTCAACACTATCAACCGATCGAAATTCCAATTCGAAAACTACTGTATCATTTACAATGAACTTGAAAAATTTTAGATGAAAATTTCGATAAATTTAATATTTTAACATTTCCAATATCATTACATTTGTACTGTTTGGAAAGTTGTTTCCAATATTCTACATTTAAGACACATCATTAATATTCTAAATCACCTGATTTTATTCCTGGTTGCGCGACGTCAAAACGACAATCGACTGTCATCGAAGTAAGTGCGAGCTGAATATTGTATATTTCCACTAATATTTTCTTTAATTTCAGATCGTTATCCAACACCGACTCTATCTAGGCTCTGTCCTACAAATCCTTTCATGAACTACCAACCCCACGGTACTTTTGAGAATAATGAAACTATCCTTACCTTAGTTCCAACTTTTACTCGTAAAAAGTCTTTAAAAGAAGATAAAATGTCCAAATTTATCTTCAAAAGCTTCCCACCTGTTCCGTTTCTCTTTTTCCTCCGTCATTTTTAACTTTTGTATAAATATTGGTTATTTTTCCAATGCTTGGAAGAGTACAAAAATATCCCTTTTCCTAAAAGCGGCAGAATCCTGCGATGTACTTATAACGAGCGTCTGATTTTTCTACCTCCAAAACTTGAAAGAGTTATTCAAACCCATTTAAATTACACCATAGCAGTGAATTACATCATACGCGAAAGACAATTCGGCTTTAAAGCCACACACTGAACGGTTGACACTTTTAGGATTCAGCAAAGAGCAGTTGAGGACAGCATCCAGCACAAGAGGGTTTTTGGGTGCCTGCCTCATTGATCTACAGAAGCCTTTCCGACTCCGTTTGGATTGAAGGCCAATTGATCAATTTTAGTTTTCCAACATGGATTATCAAAATTGTCGACAATTTTCTAAGTGGCAGAAGAGCATTCGTGACCTTCAATGGGGCTTTCTCCGACGAATTTCCAATTGAATCAGGTGTACTTCAAGACTCCTTTCTTGGACCAATTCTTTTCAATGCTCAGACATCTCAGGGATTTCAAATGGTTCTCTCACAGGTGTTTCTATTAGCCTATACGCAGATGATCTTCTCTTCTGGAACTTACAGCATAACTTGCACTTTATTACAGCGGTGTTACAAATGCACGCGAACCAACTAATTGCGTATTATGCAAAATGGTACCTACATATAAATGCCAGTAACAATGAACTGATATTTTTCAGAAGTGCCCATAAAGACTTTAGAAAGATAGTCAGAGCTCTCAAAAAAAATCAAAATGATTGTTAACGACCAGACAATCTCTCCTTTGAAATTTGTAAAATACGTCGGTATAAAGATCGGCTCTCGTTAGAACTCCAGCCACCATATCCAGTCAAGTCTTAACAAGGAAGCTGTTAGATACCACCTCGTAGACTGTATCTTCAAACCGAGAGCTTCAAGTTCCGAAAGCTAAGATTATTGCCTATAAACAATTGATTAGACCGATCTTCACTTACGCTGCCCTCTGTGGTCTTAGATCTCTTCAAGTTGTATTTGGACGCCGTATCCTCAGAAATGCCATCTCCCTTCGCTATTATCGAAAAAGGGACCTCTACCAGAAATCTAAAATTACGCCTCTTTCCTCCTATTAGCTTCAATAAACAATTCTATTCGCCGCGCGAAAATTCTATTACCTATAAAACCCATAAATCAAATGCCTGGATCTTAACAATCGGAACTTGACCTTATGAATAGCGTAGAATAATTTTTGAAATACTATAAAGTTTAACTATTAGTGTTGAAACATTAGGAGAAATGTAAATAAAATAGTAGCTATAATACTTTTCGGTTTCTGTAAGTATCAGGGAGCACTCTGCGTGCGTCCATAGAATCAATTTAAAAGATATGAAAATAATACATATGGTGAATAAATTTTTATAAAGTTGATTAGCAAAAACAAAGAACGATTTAGGAAGAAAATTTGGCAAATAAAAAGAAATTCAACCGTTTTAGAAACAATTGAAGCTCTCACGAAAAATTCTTTACGTTGTTTAGGAAGCTAGTTGATAAAACAATAGGTTGCGGAATTGTCAAAACAATCCTCAACCACATAGACTAATGAGTCGCAAAGCAAAATTGAATTAGATGGGGGGATACGATTATTTCCAGGACCTACTTTTTAAAATCTTGACTTGAAAAAGTGTTTGGCTAGGAAATTATTAAGGCAACATAGCACCTACAAATTTTTGAAAAATCGATTTTTGTTTTTTGATTGAATATGTTAGAATGGAGCTTTAAAAACATGATTTTAATAATATAAAATTTAAATTCTAAAAAAAAAAAAATTTGTGAGTATGTATCCGAAGCGCCCCAAGGTCATTTTTTCTATGATTTTCGTTGACTTGGCTATATCGCTACATCGACTTAACCCAAAGTGTAGACAAAGATAAGTGAGTCATCTCCTTTAAAAGAAGCAAAAAAACAGTTAGCCTTGGCAAAAAAAAACAAAAAAAAATTGCTGTAAAAAAGTGTAGAATCTCCAAAAAATAGGTCCGAAAAAAGTTCAACTGACACTAAAATTAATGAAAAATTTTGCCACATATTATGGTCTAGCTATACGACGAAATCCTGATTCAGTTGAAAATATGCGCAAGTAAATTTGGGCAGTATATTACCACAAAATTTCAACTGATGAGAACCCTCAACACTCTTATTGTCCTGTTGGAGAAACGGCTTGGTGTAACTGGCGCAAGGCGGAGGCAGCTGGTGATAATGCATTAAAAAATTTCAAGCATCCTCCACCTTTAGATGATGAGGTACAAGAAATTTTAAAGCCTATTTATGATGAATTATCATCAAAAGATTTATTAAAGCGCTGCTTGGGCAATGTTACGCAGAATAATAACGAAAGCTATAATTCTTGTGTTTGGAATTTGGCCCCCAAACATACTTTTTGTGGGAAAACGTGCTAAATACGGCTGCAAATATTTCTGCATGTACATTTAATGAAGGAGTTATGGCTATCTTGAAAATAATGCAAGCAATGGGAGAAACATAGAGATGCTGCAAGAATCAACCAGGCGGAAAAACACTCGACTGAGGCATCTAAAGAGGCCGGAACTGCTCGAAGGGAGCAAAAACCTTTGGAAAAGGAGGAGTATGAGCAAAAAAAAAGGTACATTGTATGGTCCAGGCATCGCAGATTAATTTTCGGTAAGATTTATTGCAAAAAATATTGAATTTTAGCTTTAAGCGCGATTTTCTCGAAACAACGTTTTGCAAGTTGGCGTGCATGATTAAGAAAAACAATATTATCCAATCGTTCTGAAATTTTAACACGTTAATCTGCACATGTTGATGCTCAGAAAGAACTACGGATGAAAAAATCGGCACTAAATTTGTTTAGTTATAACCGATTTCTGGGGGGAAAAAACCTCGATTTTCGAAAAAACGCCGCCATTTTGTTATTTTTCAACCAAATTTTTTTTTTTAGTTCATTCCAAGGCCGCTTTGATGTTGTTCAAAACCACGTGTTTGTTTGTTTTTTTCGGACTTTTCTGACGACAGTTATCATGCACGCCAGGTTTTTTTGGTGTATTTTCCAAAAAATTGTAGCAGACGACAGGGGGCCACAAAACATTTTTAATAATTTTTTTAATGTAGTACAAAAGAAGTAAAGTATGTGTAAAAAGTTTCATTAAGATATGGCTTTTTATTCAATTAAAAACAAGCCTTTGAAAAAAACATTTTTTTTTTCAATTTGAAGGTGCTACGTCCCCTTAAGTTCTTCATGCACTAGTTTTATGCGAATAGAGATTTTGGAAGCGTCCAATCTTAATTTGACCATGCACTGATTCCCGCTTTGCAATAACTAATATCCCTCGTTAAATCAACCAGGATTGTGAAAATCGATAAAACACTCCACTTTCTATCTGCATTAGTTAGTAGGACTTATGTACATCTATGCAGATAAGTCCCTACATAACTAGGTACAATTCTTTTCAGACAAAAAATGTAAGTAATTAAGCCTCTTGGCTACATTCGTGCAAAAACATTTCTTTCGAACACGCATCGTCATTACCTTTTCTGCACAATAAAATCGTTTCCAGATAGGACAGCTCCATGATATCTGCGTTGAGAGTTTTTGCCTCTTCGATAGCTCTTTGCAACTGCACATCACCACATGCATCCAACACTGGTGTTAAATCCAAAGACCAATGCGATGCCCGCAGCACAAAGCACTCGCCCCACACAACGCGAAGTATATGATCCTGCTGCCGTTGATCGAATAACCGGAAAAACTCATTGCTTCTTGCCTGTCGCATGCATGCCACCAAAATTTGTGCAAGTATCTGAAAATGCATTCCATCCGAGAGAAGATTCCGGGGACTGATCGCTTTAATCATAGGCGACATCAAAAGCTTACTTCGGAATGCTGCCTTCTTGGGCTTCCTTGGACCACGCTCTTCCTGCACAGCCGCCGCGTTCATCTTCGCAGCGAAGCAACGTTGCAATCTGCAATAGGGGCACCAGTTTCGCCTAGATTTGTCCACAACACAATTAGAACGTCCCGTTATACATGAATACAACGTGCCTTTGCGAATGCTGCGTTTAAAGAAACAGGAACAACCGTCACAACAAATAGTCCCATAATGCTTCCCGGAACTCCTATCACCACACACGCGACAGGTCAACAGGGAATAAGCACTGTCCGTTTTCACTAGTAGCCGCAGACTGGACATATCCTTATGATTCAGACATCGTTTCGCGGCTGGTTTTTATACGTTCGCTCATTATCAGGTGAATCTCCTTGTCATCTCGAGGGCCACTCCATGTGTGTCCTTATGCGGTTTGATATGATTTCTTGACGTGATATAGCGTTTTGCATTCAACAGTTACTGTTTCAGAAGGTCGAACGTAATGTTACAAAGCAAGGCGATAGGGCGGTGTTATGTGCGCAATTATTTTCAACTAATGTTTGTCGAAGAACACGTTCGACAGGTGAAAGCATGAGCGGTCGAACAATCGGTAGCCTGTATTTAATATTCACATGTGTGAGCACTTTTGTTTAAGATGGCTGTGATTGATTGCTGAAGAGGTGATAATCGATTATTTTGGACGTTAATAGTTGAAATCATTCACATGATGATTTAACAATTTATTTCATTAGTTGTACAATCAGGCATTGGTGATGGAAAGAAAAAAAGCTTAACTTCTAGCACTTTCTTAATGTGTGTCTGCCTAACCCCCGCATGATGTTTTTAACTAATAGTTACAATAAAATATATGGCTCCTTTTTAAGGGTTCCAGCAAATATTGTGAATTAAAAATCTAGGATAACCCAGCTTGTTCCAGCATATTATTGTCGGGAATTAAGGAAATAATCATTTGGTTGAAGAAGGAAGTATTTACGTGAGGCAGGAAGTATTTACGTGAGGCTAGGATGACCCAGCTTGTCCCAGCATATTATTGTCGGGAATTAAGGAAATAATCATTTGTTTCAAGAAGGAAGTATTTAATGGAGAAAACTAATGTATATACACTCAGAAAAATATGTTTCCGAAAATCAAAGAAAATATTTACTTGTTTACGAGGTGTGAAATCTTCCACAAATCAAATAAACTTTTATTTGATGTCAATAATTTGTATAAATATCATTGAAAAATTTCTTACATTCAAAGGAATACAATTTTTGCTTTACCTTATTTCAAGTAAGTAATTTTCTTCAAATCTTGTAAATTATGTCTGAATTTAGTAAATTATATCTACACCGCGAATATTTTTTTCTATGTTTCAACAACAACCATGTTTCAATATTCGACGAAAAAATTGATAGTTTTTATGACTTCTATCAACATTTCCTCTACACAAATAAAGGGTCGATAGCTTAGCTCGCTAACGTGTCAATCCAAAGCAGCGATCTACCGCTCGTGGGTTCGAATTCCGCCGGGTTCATGGTTGACTTTGTTCGTCTTCAGTTGTCCTCACTCCATTGATTAAGTGTTACATTAGAGCTTAAATTGGCGACTAGGCATAAATAATACTAGCGCTTCAAAATATAAGAAAAAAATGTGGCACTTTAAAAAAAGGAAAAAATGGAAAAACAATTTTTTTCAGAGTTTTAGCGTGCCAACAACATGCGATGCTTTCAAAGCGGTCCCCCATCTAAGTAGTAACCGCGCCTAGCACTGCTTAACTCCGGTGATCGTAAGTGAACCGATTTATGCCAGATGCCAGATGTTCTTGAAACTATATCAGATTTTATTCAGGGCAAGTGCAATATCAGTGCTTGAAATGAATAAATTCCTTTCTTTCGATTGAGTAAATATTTCTTTGAAACTATACCAAGTTTTACTCAGGGCAAGTACAATATTTGTTCTTTGAAATGAAGAAATTTCTTTCTTTGGATTGAGTAAATATTTCTTTGGCGCAGAATCATTACCAATTTTCTTTGATAATGTGTTCATTTTTCTTCAAAAAATAGAAGTATTTTTCTCAGTGTATAAAATATATGGATCTATTTTAATTTTATGCCCACCATTTTTATATAGAATCTCTCAACATTTTTCTGTCAAGTAGATTTCGTTTTTGTATGATAATGCCAAAGCTCAGGATCACGTCAATAAACAAAACTGTAGATATTGTAGTAGCGAGAATCCCAGAGCTAAACATCAAAGGCCTCTTCATTCACCAAAGGTGACTGTGTGGGCAGCAATTTCAGCTGCAGGAACCATTGGACCTTATTTTTTTGAAGATTATCGAGGCCGTCCGATTACCATAAACTCCAGCAAGTATGTGAAACTGTTGAGAGAATTTCTGAAACCACGGCTACTAGACTTTGCTGGCTACAATCGGCAGACGTGGTTTCAGCAAGATAGAGCCACTTGCTATACATTTAACGAATCCCTACCGGTCATCAAAGAAATGTTCCCAGAAAGGCTCATTTCCCGAAGAGGCGACATTCCTTCGATGGAATGGAATGGAAAGAATGGAATGGAATGGAAATGGAATGGAAAGGAATGCCAAAGTCGCGATGATGGTCATTTAAATAATATTATTTTTAAAAAGTAATTTCCAGTGTATAAGCTATCCCCTAAATAAATAATTTTTGATGTAAATCTAATAGTTTTTTTATAATGATTTTTTAAAATGTTAACTTATTTCTTTCCCACCCTGTATTACTTTTAAACTGTACTCCACTGGTAAAGAACTGCATGGGTTTGTCAATGAAAAACTTTGACAATTGACTTTGGCAGTTCTCTACAGAATCTAACTTTGTTCCATTCATACCGATGCTCAGCAGAGATTCGTTGGCTTCCAACAAGCTTACGGTAGAATCGACAGAATTGCATAATATAACATTTTACTGCAAAACGGTATACCAGCAAAGTTCGTACAGTTGGTGCCAATGTCCATAATCGCCTCAACATCACAAGTGCTAATTCAGAATATCATAACTAGCTCGTTTTCTACGAATACAGGGTTAAAACTGAGAGATGGATTAGCTCCTGTAGTCTTTAACTTAGGACTTGAGTATGTCCTCCGTTGGTACTAAGGAAACTCTATTATTCAAGTCAACGTATTAACAGCCTTAGCTAATGGCATTAATATTATGTCATATTCCTTCAACGACGCCAATTACATATTTATAACTCTAAACGAAACCGCAAAAGAATATGGTCTTGAAATTAACGAACATGCATATGCAATAGAGCAGCTTTTAAAGTCGCATACGCTATTTGCATAGGTCACTAAGCTTTGAAATATACGGCCAAATTATGAGATTATGAGATTTTTTGCTATGCACATGATCTCAACTGCCCATTAAACATAGCCCAAAAATGCAAAATTTGAAAAGCTTATCTTTTATGAAAGTATGTTCAAATCAATATTATAAAAATGCACTTTCCATATATCTCCACTACAAATAAAAACAAAAATCATTGAATATCTGGAAAGTACTAAAATGTAGATAAAACGTTTATGCGAATCAGGGCTGTACTATGAGCATAATCTTGGCACATATCTATCATTTAAGTAGGCCAAATAAAAATAGCTTTCTAATAACCTAGTGTAGCCTAATGGATAGAGCGTCGGCTCTTAAAGTATAGTAATACATATATAACCAGCAAATTAGCAAAGGCGAAGACGCCGTTTCAGTAAAAAACGACACCTGTCCACGATTCGATTCCATTATACGAGGACAATGTATCGCATTGATTTCATCAATGTTGTCCTGGGCTACCACTTGGCAAAGTTTTCCTGGGCTGCCACTTGCATGAATTTCTAAATTAAGGAAAGTCAAGGAATTGTTTCTTATATTTATTATCGGTTGCTTATCTTACAAAACTTGGAAGCGAACATCTTCTGTATCACAAATGAAGAAAATACTCAGTGCTTTGCAACAGTTTACCAGCACTACAACTAAAAGTCTACCACAACTGCTTCTTGTCAAAATCAAGCAACCCTATAAGAACAATACCATTTAAAAATCTTATGATAGAAATGCTTATCAAAGAAATGATCAAAAAATACAAAAACAATCATAGCTGGCAATTTTATAATGGTTTTTCAACCATTTTCCTACTGAATAATGCCTACAGTAAGGTCCTTTTAACAAATGAATTTCGTTTCGATTTCATGACTTCACTGGAAACTATTGTTTCAAAATTCAAGACACTAAAATTACCATAGCTGGCAGCTCCAGCCAAATTTTTTAACCACAGTTCTACGAAACAAATAAGGCTCAGCTACTGCAAGAATTTCATTAAAATCTGGTAACTTAATCAAAATTCATAGATCAAAAAGCAGTTTTTTTTTGCAGTAATTTTTCAAGATGGGACCACTGCCACAGGGTTGCCTGCATTCCAAAATCACTTCCATCAGACCAGGTCCTGGTTATTACCAACATATCCTGTAGATTTCATAATGATCGGATTATCTGGTCGTCAGTTCTCGTGAAGAGAAGTTTCGAGTGCTGAAAATAGAGGTAATTTGGTGATGGGTTGCCGTTCTTGTGCAACTCGGAATTATAAAAATTTCAAATTTATATGGTGGACAAAAGTTAAAATTTATCAATGATTTAATTTTTTTGTCAAAAAGCCAAAAAAAATTCGGAGGGTCGATGATTTGAAGGATTTCTTTTCAGGAGCCTGTCATAGCTACAGTGTTGCCCGCAAAGTTTTGACAATACATATGTGTTAAGTTTTAGTCAACGTTAATATGCTTTGCAAAGTTTCTGTCAGAAGTAATGACAAATCAAAATTTGAAAACGAATCCTTGCCAACTTTTAAAAAATCCTTGTCTACAAACGCGGCTCAAAATTTCCAATTCTTTATCATAGGCAAGCATAAAAACTAATAAACTTTAATTCTCAATACTTTTTTAAACAAAAATGTCCTCTACATAGAAATATAGAAGTACTTGAAAATTCACAAAAATGCCCGCCGCCAACGGGTTAAAGATATCTTAATTTTAGCAAGTCATGGACCTACCCAATAAATACATCTGTGTTCTCCGAAATTTTCAGCTGAATCGGATCGGCCACTCCAGAGATTATCTCCCTTAATCATTTTGCTGCACGCAAACTATGAAAAAAAAATTTTCGGAAAAAAATTTTAGTTTTACAAATTTTCACTGTAATTTATTGCAGGGATTTTTAAAAAAAATATTTTATTTTTGAAGCACATACAATTTTTCCCGGGTCAAAAATGGGCCAATTCTATGCATAGGAGAGTTGAGGGGTGCAAGAAAAAAAAAACAAAACCGAAATCAATTTTTTGAGGCATTCGACCTCCTTAATCAATTCCGCTAAATGTACAGTTATGTAGCTTGCGTTTCGTGAATTTCAGTTGAATTTCACAGGCTTCATTTACATATGTACTTTCCATCGTCAAACGCAACGATGGTTATACTGAATTAAGCGAATTTCGACTTTGGACGCATGTACACAACGGAAGGAGAGTTTAGAATGTAGGGCTAAGTGCTTTGCAAGGTATTCTGTCAAATGAGTATCTTTTGTGCTGAGTCTGATTTGAAATTGTTTCGTGGAAAAGATCATCATTTTCAGTTTTTGTTAAGGGGACATAGCACCATCAAATTTTCAAAAAATCGTTTTTTTTTGTTTTGATGAAAATGGAAATTCTAAAAAAAAAATTTGTGAGTATATATAGCGAAGCGCGCCAAGGTCATTCTTTCTATGATTTTCGTTCACTTCGTTATACATCGACTTTCTCTTAGTAACATCTGCTTAATATATACATACATACATATACAGTACAATACGTTATTCTTTCACAAAGAAGCTGCAAAGGTAGAGGGGACATTTTAGGATACTAATATTACCTATATATATATGTACGTTATATACGCCACGCACAAAAAATATTGAATTTGAACTTTAAACGCGATTTTCTCGAAACAAACTTTTTCAAGTTGGCGTGCATGATTTAAAAAAGTATATATCCAATCGTTCTGAAATTTTAACACGTTAATTTACACATTTTCGAAAAAAAATCCGACATTTTTTTATTTTTCGACCAAATTTTTTTCTTAAGGCCGCCTTGATGCTAATTAAAACCCCTTTGCTTTTTCTTTTCCTGACTTTTCTTAGGGCAGTTATCGTGATCGCCCTGTTTTTTTTTTGTGTTTTCCCAAAAAAATGGTAGCAGACGACAGTGGGCCACACAAAATTTTAAAAAAATTATTTTGTATAGTATTGGTGTGTTTTACCCTTAAAACACCTTTTTTCAATTCGAAGATGCTATGTCCCCTTAACATTGCGGTTTATTTTATTAATCGATATAAATATGAATTTGATATAAATTTGAAACGCGGTGCATTTCGTCCCTCAAGCTACATATTGTTGCGTGCACGCCAAATGAACCGTATGACGTTGTGGCGGCGCCAGAAAAAGCTAGAAACGGCGAGAAATACTCGACATACATCTCATACATGTATTTCATACATGTATTCAAACAACGAAAACAATCTGATAAAACGTAAAGTAATCCTCTAGAAACCAGTTGAGAATCTTCGAGAAATATATGTCTGATACATGTATCTCGTACATGCAATTTGTAAACAAGATCTTCAAATAGCCCATAGAGCTCTCTAGAGAGCAAAAGCAGAACATTCTTGAACCCAAACCATGAGTCATATCTCACATGATGACAATTCCCAATAGTCATTTCGAAGACAGATCAAGAACCCAAGACATAATTCTAGAAAGGCCTAGATGTAGGCAATAATAATTAATCTCACCAGACACGACTATAAATAACGCCGCGAGAGGAGCTGGCGATCAGTTAGAAGCGAAAGTTTGTACACGCGAGTTAGTAGAAAGCGAAAACAGCGGAAAGTCTGTTACTGTGAGAAGCGAAACAGTGAATTAAGTATCCGGGCGCGGATGTATTTTGAAAGCGAAAAAGTGTTAAATTGTAACGCGAAATTATAGTAGTGCGATCAAGAAGTGTAAACGATTTTGGTGGTTATAATTAGTTGTGTAAATAAAAGTGTAATTAGTGTTGATAAAAGAAACTGTTTTATTTCACGAATGTGAAAGGTGTTTTAACGGTAAAACACAACAATATCTTATGATCATAAATCTGATTTATGGAATTATGTGAATTCATCAATGAGACAAATCTAAAAAGTTAACGCCAAATTAATTTTAGCCGATTGCCTATCTGTTTTTCAGAATTCAAATGTGGGGGTTTTTTCAATAAGCACATAACAATGTTGTGTTCAAATCACCATTTTTCGTGAACGCGTGACCCAATTGAGCAAATTGTTGTCAATCGTTTGACGACTGCGGTAATTTAAGTGGTATTTTAATTACCCTTGTAACTCTCAACAAATAAATTCTCAAAAAAACCAAGTATTCGAAATAACCAAGTATTCGAAATGACCATGTTTCGAGCATACGCATGAAACGTTTTGAAAATTTACAACCTTGTGTATGCGCGAGGTGCCTGCTAAAAGTGGTGGAAATTTAGCTCCAAGGCATCCATTGATGCGAACATGATTGCGGTGGTCATATGAAAAAAATCTAATTCCATACCTTAGTCACAGCGTAAGAAGTTAGTTCCTAACCAGCGTGCCAACTCATTCCGTTTTCCTAAAAAACCACTTTGACCTTGAAATTGCGCCTCCATTTACGCAATGCATTATCTGTCAAAGCAACCTGAGAGTGTGTTGATATTTTTTGCGAGAGTGAGCAGAATAGGAGCAGCGAAAAATCTAGCCTGAGTATGTAGTTGGCAGATCGTATCTTACATATCTTTTTGCTGCATGCGATTTCTTCCAACTTTCTAGGCTGATCAACAATACAATCTCAGATTAGATCACTGGAAATTTGGTCCGTATACATAAACGGAGTTGGTACGCTGGTTAGGAACTAACTTATTACGCGGTGCCTTAGTGTAATATGTTTATTTCAATTGAAGTAAATTTCACCCCGATGAAAAAAGTACCTTAAATCCGCCATTTTGTACGTTAGTTACTTTTGCGATCGGCCTTCTATATGCAGGCCAGGCTAGATGGAAAAGATGTCAAATATCAGTTGGTCGGCACTCGACTTAAGAGAGCTGATCACTCCAAATTCCACAAAAAAACTATCAACATTTATGTACCTTTGTCTCAGCTCCAGCTGAATATTTTTGTCTGGTTTTTTTACTTGGTTTGTAAAATAGTCAGCTGTGATTTCACCGCCAAATTCATTTATGAAGTTTTTAATTTGCTTAAAATTTACTTAAAATTTACATTTACTTAACAACACGGAAAAAAGAGATTCTTCAAATTTTCCAAACCATTCCTTAGAAAAAGGTACATACGAGTATGTGCAAAAAAACACAATTATTCAGCAAATGTCATCAAAGTGTGAATGTCTTTTGTTGGAATTTTTGAAGGTTTGCTATTTCAAACCAAATACTTCAGTTTAAAGACCATTTTTTCAAGAAAAAGGCAAAAAGAAAGTTGGAAGAGCAGGCAGAGAGTTCGACACCCAAGGCACGAACTAACTAAATTTTATGTTCATTTTTTTACACTTTTACTCACATGGTAATCATTGTGGAATATCTTAAAATCGTCACGACATATCAATGTATAATAAAGTAAATCTATTTTGTTTCTTTCTATCGTTCGCGATCAGCCACCCCCTTTTTATAACATTCGTATCAAGTCCAAATACTGAAAAACTGCAGGACTAATTAAAAAGTCGTAAATTTTATGATAAAAGTGATGGAAAGGTGGAATACGATATTTACTCACAGAGTGAACGGAGATTGTCACAAGCAACGAAATTATTTTGTAGCGTAGATTCCACCAATGGAAATCACATGTATTTTCATCGTCACTTAACTTCGGGAATCAACAATCCAATTAAAACTCCGCTTCAAAACAATCATCCGTATCACAACATCGAACTCCCCTTTGCCAAATCCAATACAAACTAGCTTCTTCTTCTAATTTGAATTATATATATTTATTAAGTAGAACTTAACAGAATGCACATGATATCTTACAAACTAGAAATGGACAAAATACTTTTAAAATAATTTATAATTAAAATTCACTATTGAAAATGTTATATGTAATTTATAATACTCATACTGTGTCAGTTATTTACACTACTTGCTGTTATCATTTGTAGGAAGAATAGAGATGGAAATAAGTTTTTAATTCAAGAGTGCAGTGCTACGCCGTATCTATTTAAACATCGAATACAATCAATTAATGTGATTTGATTTGAACTTAATGTAGGCTTAAACAAGTCCCAGTTCAAACTGGTAATTACACTTTAAGGTGTCTAAAAATTAGAGTGCACTAAATTCTATCGATTGCGCCCATGATGATCAAATGAAATTATGAAAATCATTCAAACCATATGAATTTAATTGCAGACGTCGTGACAGTTCCACGGAATTTATGGAACGGAATACTCTCAAACGCCATGCGTTTTTTCCTTACTGCTTGTATCGTTTCGGTTTTTACTGATATTAGAATGCAGCGTGAGCTTTCACCACATTCCATATCCAATCGAATCCTAGGAAGAAGCCATTAACTTAGCTGCTTGAATCACATTGTGCTGATGATGGTAGCCCGCCAATTCCGCTGAACCGTGAACACCGCCACTAGACGCTGCCAGCGCTCCAAACGTTCCACCGAAATAGCAATTGTTCATGTAGTCATAGGAATTTGTCTCGGCTTTAACGGCTCCGTACGTATGCTGTCCCAAATTGTGTGGTGAGTGATAGTTACTACTCGAACCGGACACTCCACCGACGCTGTTACTAAGCGAAAGGTTCGACACAGCAGACGCTGCTCCCGAATGAAGCAAATGTTCATATTTGGAAACGGCCGACGAACTGCTGAGGGATAAACTGCCATGAAGATTGGTGGCGGTGTTGCTTGTTGGCAGTGCTGACGATGAGTGCGTGTGAATATGCGGCGAATACGCTGTGCTGTTCGCCGATGAGGTTTGTGCCCGTGATTGGGACATTGATGATGTAGCCGGTGAATGTATTTGCTGATGGAGAGTGGTGTGTTTCGGACTCGATGACGGAAGTTTGCTCGAGTTGTGGCTTCGTTCGATCGAATGGTGATTGTTGTTATTGTTTGAAACGGATGATATGGACGGTTTTAAATCTGAAATAGTTATGATGCATTTGAATTGAACTTTTCCTTAAATTTTTGTAAACATTTTCGAACTTTGAATAGGGGTACAATCTTATAATAATGTGTTCTTGACTCACCTTCAGAATCCTTATCTTTTCCCGGCGAAGAATCGTTTCCTGTCTTCTTGGGCTTTCTCTTTCGTGTTTGTATTCCATCTTTGCGCATTGCAAGAGGCCTGTTCACGCCATGCAATTTAAAGTAAAGTCCGCAAGCATTGCATACTGGTTCTCCTTCGTTGTTTCGACGCCAAAGAGTGGTCGTTCTCGTTCCGCAATTCGTACAGCACAGACCTAGGCGTCGCGTTGCCGTCTGAAAGTAGTATTCGATCTTTATTATTGCATCGAATGTAGGAAAATGATGAATTTATGAAAATTATTTTCAGTTAAGTTGACGATGATATTTGGTGGGTGTTTAAATTTTAATTAAACTCACCAATCGTTTGCTGGGCTTTATCAGGGGTCGATTCATTCCGTTCATCTTGTGATAAAGACCACAGGCATTACACAAATAATGGCCAGTTCCATCGCGTCGCCATAACGGTGTGCTAATCGCTCCACAATTCACACATTCTCGCCCTTCACCGAACTGAAATTCAACTGCACTGTCGTACGGGGAGGTCCTCTGAAATGTGGTTGGATCATAAGTTCGCCACGTGTTCATCATAGACTGAGCGTAAAACTGGGCAGGCAATTGGGAATGGGCAGCACTGAAGCCGTCTGTGGTCCATGCGTTTTGTGCTGCGGCACTCGCAAAGGGTCCTGTATGACCGTACTGTGAATGCGTCAGAGCGCGATTCGAAGGTACGTAAACGGGTGTCGCGGCTGCAGCTGCAGCAGCCTGTTGATGATACGAGGCGGCAGCATTACTGGCAGTGCCCGCCAAGTCCGCATATCCTGAACCGGAATGAAACATTTTCTGAAAGAGAGAAGAGGAAATTGAAATATTGTATAATTGAAAATTTAATGAAATGTAATTCTTTTCATATTTTAACCTCATGAATATGATGTGTTGTTGTGAAGGATGAACAGCGTTTTCAGTTTAGTGTTAATTGATATTGGCAAATCGTCTACTATGCCAGTGGTTATGTTTTCACTTTTTTTGCTGTCTATTTATGTATGAAACCATTTTACAAATAAAAATGAAAACCAAAGATTTTTGCAAAATAAAATATGAAATATAATAATGAGATAATTGATATTCAGCAATCAAAAATATTTCACATAGTAAAGTAGTAAATAGTGAACTAATAAAATTAAGAGTAAATTAATGTAAGTAGATGAATGCAATTAACCAGCAGCTATAGTCGATTGGTAGTATAGCAATTTGACAAAGAGATTCAGATATAAAATTAAAACAAACAAATTCTGTAGAGTATGAGTAGATAGAGAATGCCAGTTCTGGATCCCTTTCCTCCTCTGAGGAGGGTGACGTCACTGAGGAGGGTGACGTTGATGTGGAGGATGACGTTGATGTCGAGGATGACGTTGATGTGAAGGATGACGTCACTGAGGAGGATGATGTTGATGTGGGGGATGACGTTGATATGGGGGGATGACGTCACAGGTCGAGGATGACGTAAGCGAGTATAGGTCCGCGTATGACGTAAACGATCATCTTTGAACTGATAGTCAAGCTGATAAACAGCCCGGTTGAGCTGATAAACAACCCAGTTGAGCTGATAAACAGCTCTGTTGAGCTAATAAACAGCTCGATTTAGCTTTTAAACAGCCCTGTTGGGCTGTTTATCTGTTCAAAGATGATCGTTTACGTCATGCGCGGACCGATACTCGCTTACGTCATCCTCGACCTGTGACGTCATCCCCCCTTCAACGTCATCCCCCCACATCAACATCATCCTCCTCAGTGACGTCATCCTCCACATCAACGTCATCCTCCACATCAATGTCAACCTCCTCAGTGACGTCACCCTCCTCAGAGGAGGATGAGGATCCAGAACTGGCATTCTCTATCTACTAGTATCTGTAGAATATAATTTTAAAACTGGAGAAAGTTTCGGAAAAAGAGCCAAGCTGGGGCTTATCGTGTCTTCTAAGCATCCTAAGCAACGGTGAATGAAATAATACCTTTGTATGTCCCAAAAGAACAGAAAAAGAAGATCGAGGTCACAAACTCGTACGAGTTGGGAGATAGAAATATTGGAGGAAAGAAAACCAACACAGAGTTTATGTAGGAAAAATTAATCCAAAGAATGATTTAGATTTCTTAAGTATTCTTCATAAGGATAATAGGGAAAATTTAACTTATAAATGAACCATCGGGTAAACTTATGCTGGACGGGTTCGACTGCATCTGATAAGTAAACAAGGAGACCAAACTTGGGAACAGAATTTAAGTATGCTTCGTACAAGCGATGTGAAAAGGGCGGACACACCGTAGAAAAAATCCTGCCATTCCTGAAGGTTTTGATGTGATAAATTGTACAATCCTATGTACTTTTCGCCATGTACTATGGTGTGTGGGGCTATATTTTATCACAATCCCTAAATCGACTATATACATGGCGCCAGAAGTCTATAAATTATGGTGTCTGGTGCCATGTGTTTTTTCAGTGTACAAAGAAAAATGTTACGAAAGCAAACTGAAACTGATTTGGAGAGAGATAGTGATTTGACCTCTAAGTGTAATCGAACATTGTGGAATTTCTATATCTAGAGGAGGATAATAAACGTAAATTTTTAAAATCGAAGCATGGTTTTAGAAACAATGATATGATATGATACAATGATACAAAAGATGAAGAGTTTTATTGAGGTAATTGTAGCATTGAATTCAAGAAGTGCACAGCTGTTCATGAAACAACTGAACATAGGATAGCTGAAGACCGATTATTTAATGGCTCAGAAAAGTCAGGATGTGAGGACCGTCAAATTGATAGGGTCTTCAAAAAACTCGAATCATTGATTATAACTATTCAATCTACTAGCTCAGGGAAAATAAACACATGAAACAATAACGGAGCTATCACCGGACTTGGTTCGCAAAGTAACACTTTCAAATGAGATGTTTAAGGAGGTTGCTATGAGCTCAGGAAGTTGCTGTAAGCTCAAGACACCACTACTAAATGATTTTATGGATATATTAGGGATATGATCGCAATGATAAGTTTTATGAGAAGAGACCAGCGCGGAGCTCAGAAAATCAAAGTTTAGTCATTTCTCTGAAGTTCAAATTTTGTCGTGTTGACCTTCTTTTATCGTAAGTTGAAATGCAAGCAGCTTAATCCTCAAACCTCTAAGACTTTGGCATAAAGTATTTTTACTTTCCACTGGCAACGTTGACTACGTTTTCACTTGTTTTGAAACTACTGTAGATGGCCAGAAGGATTAAACAGAAATATTCTGTGTAATCACCAAAAGAGTTTCATTAAGGTATGAACAAGTTCAAGACTATAGTGAGTGCACTCAAATGCATAAAATCGATTATTCCTTGTGACACAACTGTTACAAAGCTAACAGCATTTGAAACTGAAATAAAGCCGAAACAGGAAAGTTCCTTCCTTTTACGGAAGCTCCAAAGAAGCTACGCTCGATTGTGGTAATGCGAAAAATAATTTTTAAAAATGCAGGTTCAAGTAATCCTTTAACATGATTACGTTCTATATTAGCTTTTGCGCTATTTGTTGTTTTGGGTCAATATCATATTTACTTAATATTTTCAGTCATACATTCAGCATTTGAACTTTTACTACAAATTATTTTGCCCCTCGATAAATTAAATGGCTAAAACTGCAAGCATTCTGATGGATAAAAATTTCAATTAAATGGTCAATAGTTTACTAACTGTAGCGTATTTCGAAGTCTTTAATGCGCGAAGGTCTACAACGACTAGACAACATGACATCATCGAAATCGAATTCCTTTTATAGACAAGACTATGTTTTGTAGATAGAATACAATCGATCACGTACCCAAACTCATGGCAACAATTAATGTATCTATAAAAGAAGTCTGCTGAGGAACAACAAAAACAAAAGACTCCAAATCTTAAAAGCATTATTAATATCTCCGCGCATACAAGATCTAGAAGCGACAGACTTCAGAAGTGAGTGATACGCACGAATAAAAAAGCTGTGACTGTAGCTGAGACTGCTGGAGTGAGCCCAGCTCGACAAGCATACTATCTTCGGTCGCCTGCCACCTCTCGCTCGAGTACTTAAACGATTAGATACTCCGCGTCATAGATACAGGACAGGTCTAGTTTAGGTATAGTATGACTGGTAGCCGCTTGCCTACTGCCGATCAAGTGGCCAAATGGATTATTGATTTTTCCATTATGCGCTACATCGATTTGAACTTGAAACTGGGATTAGCTTTAGTCCGGGGTGACCACGTTCACTCCAACTATCATTAGTCATCCGTCACCGAGCTATTGACTGGATCGCACCGTGGCAGCATCCAATGATATATAGAAGTAAAATGCTAGTAATTTGATCTGAAAGCGTTTGAGAAATGATTCGATCCAGCAAATTGAAAGCTAGAGCAATAAATTTAATGTAGGCATCGCTAAGTACGCTAGACGATCGTGCAATAAAATATACTACCTGCTATTCGACATACTCGATAATAGGAAGTGTCCTAAGGAGAACTAAATATATTTCGAGTAGTATCGGTTCGAATGCAACTTAGGGTTAGAAGCGATGGTCAATAATTGATCATAATTAGCTGATCATTTGATATAGCTTGGCTGAACATGATAAATAGTTCTTGAACAGGCCATTCACGCAGCGTAGAATATAGCAAATATTGAACATTTTTGAATCAAAAATGTTCAAATATGATTTGGCGCCATATACGTTTCTTTTTAATTCAATGATGAAAAATTTTGATTTGAAAATAAAATTTTTATAACAAAGAGGAATTCGAATAAGATTCGCTTTTTATTTCAAAGTCATTTCAACTTTTGATTTAAAGTGATTCAAAAAAAGTGTTAAGTGGTGAAATTTTTCTGAGTGCAGAAATCACTAAAACAAGAGACCGCCGTTCGTATATCAACTTCTCTCGAAGCCTCGCTTAGCTTATTTTAACTTCGCTCTACCACTTCTAGGGGATAACTCAGGTCCGTTGTCACCGTTATATATATGCGCCTTGCATTTTCACGTGAGGCACCGGTCTTTTCGCTGCAGATTTAAATCGGTACTTTTATGTCAAATCGATACTTTGATGTCAAATTATTGCATTTAGCCAGCCAACACTTTGAGTTCCTTCTAATCGCTAGTATGTTAAGGTTCGGAAAAGTGCGCTGATGCGTAACAGAAGGTGTTATTTTGAATGTTTTACGTTTATCTTACGACAACTTATATATCTTCCTCTCTTTTAAGTAGTGCTTGACATTTCTGCCTTCGGTGAAAGGCGGTAGCATAATTCATTTAGAGCTGCTAAAACCGGGAGTAATGATTACAGCTGAATTATATAGCTAACAATCAGATAGATTATATAGCGATTTTTTGGTAAAACGGCCAGTTATGGTCTATAGAAAAGGTTTTATATAGCAACATAATAATGCCCGGCTTTATACCGGGAGTGGACCTGGAAACTATTTATATTGGTACGGCAGTCACTAGATGAAAAAGGGGAATAACATATGTAGTATATGAAAATATGCAAGTGCAGTAATTATTGAGACTGATGGAATTGTGATCAAAGCCTCTTCTTGGTAGTTGCTCGACATAATCTTCCATGAAAAAAAGATTGGTCAAAATGGGGGATTCTCCCCTATGTAAAAATTCCAAGCCAGTGCTGCCCTACTAAGTACAAACGTTCTATCAGAAATCAGTTTTTCGCAAAAATGCACGGTCTCACATAACACGTACTTCCTTCGCAATAATTTGTTAGCCCGAGTTGAAAACGTTGTTGATCTTGGTGTTCTCTTGGATGAGAAACTCCGCTTCACCCTGCACTATGATAAAATACTTTCCCATGCAAACAAACAGCTAGGCTTCATCAAAAGACGTTCCAAGGAATTTCGTAACCTGTGGGTCACAAGCTCCTTAAACATCTCACTTGTACGCCCCATTCTCGAATATGCCTCTATCTGCTGGAATCCGGCTTTTGAAACCCACAGTAACAGACTTGAGTCCATACAAAAACAGTTCTTACTTTTCGCATTGAGAAAACTATACAATCCTCACGATTTTAATACCATTCCTCCTTATGAATTTCGACTGGGTCATCTAAACTTATTGACACTTGCATCCAGAAGAAAGATGATTTCAGCCTGCTTCACATTCGACGTCATTAAAGGCGTTATCAAAGTTGAATTCCTTAATAGTAAAATGGTATTAAATAACCCTGTAAGGAACACCAGGTCCTCTCGTTTACTTAACAAATATCCACATTCCACTACTTACGCAGCTAATGAGCCGGTAAATAGATGCTGCAGAATATTTAACAGCATAAGTTTTCTGTATTCCCCAACCATCTCCAAATTCTCTTTCAAATCCTCCCTTTTCCAAGCCATCCATAACCCCTTATCTTAAGCTATATGTCAATGTTTTCTTTGTTTGTTATTTATCAATTGTTATTGAATTAGTTCTTAATTATTTAATTTATTTAATTTTTCATTTACACATGTTTTTATTTCAAATATTTTCTTGTATTGTTTATACCTTGTTTGGTTAATAAATAAATTTAATGCCTAGTTCGAGGTACCGAAGATAATACGGCTGAGCTTTTCTACTTCTCATACTCGTGGGATCAAGATCGAGAATATAAAATTTAAAAATGAGGAGGATGCTTTAAGTGCACCAAAACTAATGGCTTCAGAGTATTTTGACAATGGGACTCCAGTGCTTCCAGTGCATTTTCATAACGTTTAAGGGAATAATCGAGACCCAAAGTCCATAGAACAAAGGTACAAAAAGGGTCAAACCAAAAAAGGAGCTAAGCATAGCTCCACACCAAAACCTAAAGGGGCGAAAAGCAAGAACCGAAAATCGGAGCCAGATCCACAAAAAGGAAGAGATAGACCGGAAAGAAAGAGCGGTGACAGAGACTGCTGGAGCCTCTTCTTTCACTTCTGATGGCAGATCCTTCCTACAAACTGTAAGAGCCACACCGAAAGAAAGAAAGGTTGCAGATGATCTGCCGAAGAAAAAGAAAGAAAGCTGGCAGATCCTCCTTACAAATCGCAGTGGACCTCTGTCGAAGCATGGAATCGGTGAACATGACTACGCTATCTAAGGAGAAGCTATGGAAAAGAAGCCAATAAGAAAAGGCCCAGATCCACGAATGGCACTCCTGAGGACAAGCAGTCAAACAAAGCAAGGGGCACTGATGTGGCCCCAAAATATTTTCAACCCAGCAAAAGGCAGCGACAAGTTCCTTACAGCGAAGCTTTGCAGGTTGTAAAAATAGCGGTCATGTCAAAAGACTTGGATAAGATGCAGAATAGATAAGAAAAGATAAGGCCGTGGAAAGGAGCCAACCTATAGGCCACGGAAGAATCTCTTATTCCCCAATACAAGACCTTTGTTAGCTACTTTCCCAACGCTGAAGACTTGGCTACTGAAAGGATGCTGGTTTTCGTGGAACGCCAGAATAGGGGCCTCAACGATAAGTCATGGAAAGCTCTATCCAAAGAGAGCAAAGGTAAGTGCACCATGCCAGTGATAGCAGCGGACCAGGCCTCAGCCACGAAAATAATTGACGGAGACGGGTAACATTAGCTTCTGGTCTGGGTAGGTTTATTCCCAACTCATTACCAGTGTTTAGGGTAGTGGAACCAACAGAGTCAAAGAGTCAAAGAATGAGGTGTCTGCAGGCAAACTTGCATCATACCAAAGCTACCTCAGCGGATTTGAGCAACAGGTTTGACTCGGGCATCTATAATATGGGGCTAATACAAAAGCCCTGAATAAACAAAGGCAGAATAAGTGGTCTTGATCAGCTTTCTTTTAAACTCAAAATTCACCAACAGGGACACCGTTTTGATCCAAGCAGATTTCTCCATCGAAGGGAGAACAGTAGAGGCGATATTTATAATTCCTCTTTAGCAACAATTCAGCTAGAGCAAATAAGGCCAAGACACCAACGTTTCTGACAGTTAAAAGACATGAAGTACTAGAGCTTTCGTTATTGTCAAATAATGCATTTAGCAAAGAAAAAGAATGTCCTAACAGGAGCTTTGTTCTCTTATTACAGGCATATCAACTTCGAACTAGGAAAAGATATCGTAAAAAAAGTAAAGTACCAGGCAATGAAAGTGCACGGACTAGAAAGGCTATCAAAATGGCCTTACACGGCGACTTCAGAGCCTGCACCTGAATTTTACTATGAAGACGGAATTGGAAGACACTATGAGCAAGGTTTCTAGAATGGTGCTCAAACCATTCCACGATAAATACCCTGAGAAATCGAGGACTCACAAAACAATGGTGTCACAGTCGAACAAAGAGCTAGAAAAACTCAAAAAAGTCGCAAGAACGGACGCAAGAACATCTCCAAAGGTGGCACTAATAATAGAATAGGCATTGAATTGCAAGGGAATCGCACTATGCGCCTTCATGGACATAAAAGGTGCCTTTGACAATGAAAGACACGACCCACTGCAACACGGATGCCTTTCAATAAGTAGCAAGCAGGACGGGTAAAATATTGAGTATCGAGATGTGTTTGCGGAGCTGGAGGAGGCGAGGCTACGAGCGGATACTAGGAGAGGTTGTCCACAAAGACAAGTATTATTCCGCCAGCTATATTTTCTACTAGTTGATTACCTTCTCGCGACCGTCATCGTAAGGGTCCAGCTACTCTCGGCTACGCAGACGACATCACGGTAATAATAAAAGGCTCGCACTTCGATAAATACAAGATCCAGAATACAAAAAGCATTAAATGAAACAATCCAATAGTACTAAGAATAGTGTTCATCCATACACTCTCAGTAAACTAGAAATGTATCATTCACTAGAAAAAGAAAAATCGAGATAGAACCTCTAAAAATTAGGGCTACGGTCGTATGTCTGCAGCAACAGGTAAAATATCTAGGAATCCACTTAGATAGGAAGCTCACTTGGGACAATCATCTAAACAAAATGACACTGAAAGCCACTGACGCATTCTGAGTGACAAAACAAATGCTTGGAAGCAATTGGAGACTATCTCCAAAACGGACACTCTGCATCCTATATGGAGCTGCAGTGTGGTGAAAGAAAACCACACAAGAAAACTCTGTTAATATGCTCAACAATAGCCTGCCTGCTTATAACAGAAGCAATGAGCCCCACCGCATTGGCAGGCCTCTAAACGCCTCTAAAATCAGGAGGAAGCACCAAAACAGGCTATTAGCAAAACAGGTTATTATACTATTAGAGGCAAAGAACAGCCTCGAGTTCATATGGATTGAAGACCACTAAGGAAAAGAGGAAGACGGCCAAGGAAGAAGCAAGACAAAGATCGAAAGCCATTGCTGAAATTGCGACAGTAGAGTAATGCGAATATTGCTTTTACTGAGTGCGATAGCGTTTTGAGCTTGAAGGAAATTCCGTGAAGTAAGCACTGGAAATTAACTTAAATGACTGTATATAATACCTTTAAAAATTTAGTTAACCGTTTTAAAGATGACTAGTGTTTGATTCTTAGTCAAGAAGATGGCTTTAGCTATTTGTGGAAGTTACATTTATTTTCCGTTTGAATTTTTGAATGAAACTCTCTACCAAGTTCAACCCTTAGACACATTAAGAGTTGTAGAGGGACTGCTTTACTTTATAGTCACTTATATAGCCAAACGTCTTCTCCACATGAATTGATAATTCGCACTCAAAACCTATTGGAATGTCAGAGCAGTGTATTTACTAAAAAGCATGAAGCTTAAGGCTGAGCCTCATAGGCTCCGGCTAGAAAGTGGAAATGATAAGATCATTTTATGTTTTAGTTTTACCATTAATGTACCTAAGCTAATAATTTAAATCAGGTGATGCAATACCAAAAGTTTTAAATTTAAATATAAAGCCCAGTTTCCAAGCAATCACAATCCCTTTTTTTAGATTAAGAGTGACAATATTTACAGTTTTGCTAACATTTAGCAATCTAATACATAATATGAAACTCTACACAAATGATGAACAGAAGAATGGTTTCGTCTGAGCCCAGACTGAAATTTTGTATGACTTTGAATGTGTATTATTTGTTATGAGTAAATTTTCCTCAAAAAGTACGCAGCGTAAGATAAAAGCTGCCTGGGCGAAGATCGTTGACAGTCCTCCAATGATTTTTATAGCAAACAGCAAGTGCTTAAGCTTCTAGTGTGCGCGGCTCCTCGTTTGAATTCAGTCATGGACGATCTACCATGATCACATGCCGAGCTTTGGGGTGATCAGCATCGAGCAGATAAATTGATAGATAAATTGTTGCATCAATGGTCTTCGAACAAACACTCCGAAAATTTCCCAATATCCGGCCAAATACTTCACAGTAAAGCCCGTCAAATTGCTACAAAATTAAAACTTTGTGATTTCAAGGCATCAAACGGAAAGCTAGAATCCGTTAAAAAAGACTACAATATTCCCTACGGGAAGTTGATGTAGACACAGTTCAGGAATTTCAGTTACAGCTAAGAATGCTATGTGATGGCTCTGATTCTTCAAATATCTATAATCTTGATGAAACAGGATTGTTTTTTAGAGCAACACCACAAAAATTGCTATGCCTTAAATACGTAAAAATGTACAAATGGAAAATCTTAAGAGGAACGCGTGTCAGTTGCAAATCTTGGATGACGGGTACTATTTTTCAGGAGTGGATGCACACACTTGATATTGAAATGCAAACACAAAACCAAAACATCACCCCCTTTTCGGATAAAGCTAGATGTGATAGCTTTGATAATTTGGAAGACAACAAGATACGATTTTTTCCACCTATTTGCACTTCTTATTTACAGCCCTTAGATCAGAGGATTATGCCAAATATAAAACAAATATGTTGAACCTAATATTATGAGCTCTGGAAAATACTGAGCGTCTTTCAGATCCAACAAAATAAGTTTCTATATTTGAAGCTCTCTGCTGATTATGATCTGCTTGGAATAAAGTGTCTCCACTTACAATTGCAAAAGTCTTTTTGGAAATGTGGGTTCCCTCGAAATCTGAGGGTCGAAAGTGGAATCGTGATGAGAGTTCAAATTCAAAGTGATGAGAATTCAAATTTAAAGTGACTAGAATTCAAATGTTCCAGGAGTCATTCAAAATTTGAAAGGATTCGATCAATTTACGACCAGAGACAAATCTCTCCCGGAAGATTGAGTAGATGGCTTTTTTAAAAGGGTTTCAACCGAAGAAGCCAAAGCAGTTTTTGTTATTTTCGATAGTGATTTCAAATCGCAGTCATTCGAAATTCATTGTTTAAAAATTATTCATTTTATTTCAAAGCACACTTCAATTTTTTCGCGAAACGTCGCTTGGAGGACCACAAGTGGAAATTTTCTTCTTTTCAAAGTATTTAAACGTTTAAACATAATGTTAACAGCTGATCGTCTAACGGAAAAAAAATTTATATCAAAACTTGTGCTCATAGTTTTATAATATAAATACTTATATTTGACTCATTTTAAATAAAATATTCAGCCTTTCTTGCCATTAAGCCTGTTTTTTATACTAATGGAATTTTTGTGCCACCTAAATTTGCAAGTTGTTTTTGCAAGCTGTTATTTTCTGTGTGAAAATTCTGGAAAAGTCCCTGAAATAATAAGTGCACTTCTACAATTTTTATTTCAAGGACTTTTCTCAAATTTTCACACACTTCCTGCAATTTACTCACATTTTTCTTGCTTTCCCTTTTCAAATATTAAATTAAAATATAAAATTTGATCTGTATATGGTATCGGAAATTTTTACTATTTTAAACGACTTCTATGCTACAATTAGATCATTTATGTTACTTTTTACGAGCTTTGCGGATTTAAATATTATAGTTTAATTAGCTTAAATGAGTTGATTTAGCTATAAAGACAGTTATTCAATATGGCGGTTTTTGGGTTTGGGCTATGAAAATTTGAAATTGGGCTATATTTTCTCCCAAATATCTGACGTGCAACTAATAACTTCACGCTCGTTTATGGTCTCTATACACTCACAACTTAAGGGGGAAAATACATGTAACTGCTAAAAAAAAAATCGATTTTTTTTATTACATCAAAATGTTTGAAATGCTCTTAAAATATACCAATATAAGTTTTGAATCGATATTCGTATTAGTTCTCGAGTTATAGACAGTTAAAGGCAGCGCGGCGTTCCCCAGGTCGGTGGAGCTTTGAAACTATAAACGCGTTTTTCTCAAAGTAGTACTTTTTCAACTGCCGTACAAGATATCTCAAAAACTATTGAATCGATCCGGCTCAAATTTATACCGCGTCTACAAAAGAGTATTATCTCCTCGTTGAACCTAAATGTTATTGTAATTTCAGAAAAATAATTTGTTTATTAATGTTTAAAGTGTGATTTTTTTTAAAAATAATCGAATTTTTTGATAATCTAAAATTAATGTAAAAATCTAATTTTTTTTATAAATTTTATTGGTTCACCTATGAATTATATATTTCATTAGCATATTTATTTTTTCTGAATGTTGCAAGTTCCCCGGAAAAGGCGTTAAGTTGTACGAGGCAGTTTTTGATGTGTTTCGCATCGCCGCCATTTTGAGTTGATAAATTATTAAAAAAATATTTTCATTTACTGTGAGACATGTACTTTAAGGATTTAATACTAAACGTTTTCTGAATGAACAATATATATATTTTAAATCAATCTGAAATTAGCAATTTTTCTTTCGATTTTACATGTATTTCCCCCCTTAAACTTTGAAAACTTGACCTTTTATGGAAAATACAAGAGACCAACGCTTTCGCTTTCCTGAGTTGTATCGTGAAGTCTACATTAGTGGTACGAACACTATCTATTTGTAATTTTTGAGACATTTAGTTAGGGAGACAGCACTTTTCGGTTGGAATTATATATTTTTAGGCTCAATTTTTGCAGGTAGGATTTCAAATTCGGCCTCGATGATTTTGGTAATGGTTTTTCCTTATATTCATTTAATTTAATGTATTTATTTTCAGTACAAAGTTTAGCTGATTTAGTAAGCAGCTCACCTGTACGGTCTGTGCTCAAAACCAAGCTGTCACGAAGATGGATGTCGTACCGAGCACGCACTTCACTTATTTATGTGAAATCAAGGGCTGCTCAAGACTTAATCTTATTTTTTTTCCTCAACAGCTTTCAGCCTACCTATCTTTTGCAAAATTAAATCATATCTTTAAACTCATCACATTACTTTTGTGTATCAACACACATATTTCCTATAGCTCAGAGTTTATTTTTATCAATTATTATCAAACGGATAACACAACGTTAACATAAATCCGTTAACATAAAAACCAAAAAAAAAAAAATTACAAAGCATTAATTGAGAAATTTCCCGCATGCTTACCACTAGAATGTGTTAATCATCATTATTACTAATGTTCGAAGAACATTAGTATTAAAATCGATTCGGCCAAAAATTCATATTTCTTTATATATATATATATATATATCATCAAAAAATTTCAGTGAGATAATCTCGGGAACGCGCCATCCGATTGAGCTGAAACTTTCAGGATACATTGGTGTATATGCAGAATAGGTCCACGTCTCTTTAAATGTCAGTTATTGTTAACCTTTTGGCGCCGGCGGCCATTTAAGTGATATTTTTAATATACCTATTATTTCGTGCACAAATAATTTTCGCAAAAATAAAGTTAACGAAATAAATTTCTAACGTGTTTTACATATGAATCGGATAATGCTTTGGAATTTTTTAACCCTATGTGTGCGCTGGGTGCCTAAAAAGAGGACGGGAAAATTTAAAAATTTTTAAATTTCGATAACTTTTGACAGAGATATTCAATCATTACGAAATTTTCAGGACATATTAATATTATTTAGCTGTAGATTTGTGTAGCTTTAAATTAGCGTGCTGGCAACCCTGTAGCTAGGGCAGGCAACGAAAGTGAAAACCTCCAAATCATCGTCTCTCTTGAAAAAATGCCGTTTCTTCAAAAAAAAGCCACTCATATATAAATCTTGTGCTTTGTTTACATAACCAAAAAAAAAAAAAAGATATGGTATAACGGGCACGCCTGGTAACCCTTGCCCAATTTACCTATATTTTTCGCATCAAAAACTTCTGTTCACGGAAACTCACGATCCGATGAGCAGAATGAATTGAAATTTGCAGAATATATTGGTCTTAAATAGGACCAGGTCTGATAGAAGTGATTTTGAAATGCGGGCGATTCTGTGCCAGTGGTGCCATCTTGAAAAACCACTAAAAAAGATAACTGTTTTTAGCCCTATAAATTCTGATTGAATCGTTCGATTTTGACGAAACTCACACAATTGCTGGACCTTACTTTAAGCCACGTTTGGTAGAAATTTGGTTGAAAAATTCGGTTGGAGCTGCCAGCTATGATAATTTTGGTGTCTTCATTTTGAAAAAAAAAAATTGGAAGTGAAAACATTCAAACCATCGAATATTCAAAAAAATGTCCGTTTCTTACAATAAAATCAATCTGTATATAAATCTTATGTTATATCTACACGTTCAAAATAAAACTTTGGAAATTTCATGTCGGATAAGAACGGTAACCCTCTCCCAGTTAACCTATATTTTTAGCATCAAAAACTTCTATTCACGGAAACTCACGAACCAATAATCAGATACAGCTAAAATTTGCAGAATGCATTGGACTTAAGTAAGACCAGATTTGATAGAAGCGATTTTGAATTGTGCGCAAGTCTGTGCCAGTGGTGCCATCTTGAAAAATTACAAAGAAAAAAAACTGCTTCTTGCCCTATGAAATGTGAATAAGTTACCAGATTTTCATGAAATTGGCACAGTAGCTAAACCTAACTCTAATCTCTGTTTGGTGGAAATTTGGTTGAAAAATTTGATTAGTGCTGCCAGCTATGGTAATTTTTGTGTCTTTGGTTTTGAAAATTCGCTCAGGAAAATGAAACTTTTTGCACTATAACTTCCAGTGCAGTCATGAAATCAATACGAATTTCATACAATTAATGAAACCTGTCATAAACATTATTCAGGCCAAATTTGGTTGAAAAGCCACAATAGGGTTGCCAGCCATTGTTGGTTTTGTGTTTAATTGCAATATCTTTATTAAGCGGTTTTATCGTAGAATTTTCAAATGGTAATGATATTGTAGTGACAATAAACAGCAAATATTAAGCTTTCGATCATTTGAAAAAACTCGCTGCAGGTAACCCTAAATTTCTTTATACTCCTATAACTTCGAATGTAATTAAACAACGTGAAGCAGATTTGATATATTTTTGGCTTTGATACTGGCGAAAGGTTGCCAGCACGAGTCGGTTGTGCTACTTTTGTATCAATAAATGCTTACAGTTAGTATACATACCGGAAACATTTACAATGAAAATAAATAACCGATGTTACAATTCGCAAAGTTCTGCAAATTTTTTGGATCGCAGCCCCAAACACCAACTTCAGTTACAGTGCTGCAGGCACTGAGCATTTTCTTCATTGATGTTATATGAGATGCTGCTTTCAAAATTATGTGAAATAAGCAACTGATAACGAATATAATTAACCCGTGTTTTGCTCTCATAAACGTTGAAATTCATGCCAGTGGTAATATCTGAAACCTTCCACCATATGAGTTATAATGCATTCTTGAGACGAAAGTAACACGTGGCATTTGAAACAGTTTGGCCGTAATAAGCAGCACATGTGGTGGAATATGCACTCAAAACCTGCTCGATTCTTCTACTGTTCTTCGAACATTAGTGTTTCTAGCGGTTCAGGTGCGCTAGAGTTTTTTTTTATTCAAATCATTAAAATTGATTGCCGAATTTAATTTCATCAATAAACATTCATCTCTCCCGAAACGAAAGATAAAAGGACACAAGACACGATGTACGGCATATTGTATGTACCTACAGATGTCGGTGCTATCCGTTACGAGGTCATTATAATCATATTTCAATATCAGTTTAGGGCCGTTCGAATCATTGCATTCTCCGCCGTGCCTGGATGCATGCGAAGCGATGCATATACAGGCGAAGGGGCTCCAACAACCACGAGCACTACCACTCACTGCATTCACCGAAAATACAAAAACACAAGAGCTTAGACGAAAAACAGACTCTTTCCATTAAAGCGTTATCTTGGAGGCGCCAGCGCCGGCTGCATCATTCCTTTTTCTCGAACGCCGCGATTGTTGTTCCGTGTGCATTCAGAAGGGTTCCTGGGTCACCTCCTTCAAACATGCACGCTCGAATGCATTTCGGATTCGACATGCATGGAACATAATGGAATGGAGTCTGTTCGACATCTCGGTTGCACATTGGATGATTGCAGCGTGCCCTCGAGGAATACGAGCCAGCAACGGCCAATTGGATTGTGGGCTGTCTTGGATTGGTAGGATGGAATGAGGAAGGGAAAGGCTCTGGTCTGTTGGCAGGTCTTTGGCGAGTAATCGCAACAATATCACAAGATCGCAACATATTCATATATGTATGTGTATATGTAATTTTATTGGTATCTTGTATTTTTCGATTTTCCAAAAATGCAGCATGTGAATACATATGCATATACACATCTCCACAAGAGTGCAGCATTCGAGAGTATTCAGTGTTGCATGAAATAGGATATTAATCTTGATGTGTCTCGTTGCTATTGTATATCATTTGAAAGACTATGTATTTAGTCCGTTAGTTCGAGGGGAGCTCTGGCGTTCTAAGGTAAGTAAGCGAATAAGAAATGCTTGAATTTCGATGCATCATTCTTCTTTTTTTTTTTTAATATGATATACAATTTTAGCCTTCGCTGCATACTTATTTCTGCCGCAGAGTTTATTGAAATTATGCATTTTATGAAAACATCGAAAGCAACGCGATCGAAAGCAACGTAGCCAGGACTGTCCTTTTATTATTCAAGTGAGTGAATAGTTACACTCCGAAAAATATGTTTCCGAGAATCAAAGAAAATATTTACTTGTTTACGAGATGTGAATATTTTCCACAAATCAAATAAACTTTAATTTGATGTCAGTAATTTGTGTCAATATTGTGTAAAAATTTCTTACATTCAACCGAATACAATATTTACTTTACCTTATTTGAAGGAAGTAATTTTCTTCAAATCTAGTAAATTATGTCTACGAATTATGTCTACAGTGCGTGTTTCAATGTTCGACGAAAAACTTGTTAGTTTTTATGGCTTCTATCAACATTTTCTCTACGCAAATAAGGGGTCGACGTCGAGAGCTTAGCTCGCTAACGTATCAGTCCAAAGCAGCGATCTACCGCTCGCTGGTTCGAATTCCGCCGGGTTCATGGTTGACTTTATTCGTCTTCAGTTGTCCTAACTCCATTGATTAGGTGTCACATTATAGCTTTAAGTGGCGACTAGGCATTAATAATACTAGCGCTTCAGCAAATAAGAAAAAAATGTGGCACTCAAAAAAAAATTGAAAAATTAATATTGACTCTATTTTCTTTACTTAATTTTTATTTTTTCATTCCCTTCAAAATAAGCCACTCTTATGATATGAAGGAAGGGAGAGTTTTTGCGTGCCAGCAACATGCGATGCTTTCAAGCGGTCCGCCTTCTAAGTAGTAACCGCGCCCAGCACAGCTTAACTTCGGTGATCGTACGTGAACCGATTTATGTCAAATACCACATTTCCATTAAACGATATCAAATTTCACTCAGGGAAAATTAAATGACAACTGTTTGAAATGAATAAATTTCTTTCTTTCGATTGAGTAAATATTTTTTTGGCGCAGAATCATTACCAATTTTCTTTGATAATGTGTTAATTTTTCTTCAAAAAATAGAAGTATTTTTCTGAATGTACGTTTCAATATTATTTGTGCATCAGCCAACATTCAATCTTCATAAACGACAGGGTAAAAATAAAAATAAAAAAATACAGTTCACTTAAAAAATCTCCCGGCTCGCGGAACGCAGTTAAATTCTCCCGGAAATTTAACAAAAATTGCCTTCACGGTATTTTTATATTTCTATTTATATTTTATGCTTGCTTTTATATGCTTATAAATAATACAATACTAATGATTGAAAATCGTTAATTGCACTAGATTTGTACAATTGATTAAATAAAAGATCTGAGTGCTTCTCTAAACGTGCCAATAAATGAGGATAAATTGTACGACGATTACTGTTTGCTGCGACGATTATTGTTTGTGGCAATTTTTTTGAAAAATGTAAAGAAGAAATAAAAAAAACTTGTTACACTAGCTCCATCGATCCCTATTGCAAATGTTGCCGTTCATCGTATTTTCAGCGTAGTAAACGACCTGTGCTCAGTAGATGTATAATACCAGTTCTGGCGCACTTAAGCGGATCACAAGAGGAACAAATAAGAGGAGCAAACAAGAGGAGCAAAGAGGAGCAATAAGGACATGGTGCCTTCGATCATCGGCCCGCGCATGACGTAAGCGCCGATATTTGAACTAATAAACAGCTCAACTGAGCTGTCAGCTCAACAGGGTTCTTTATTAACTCAACAGGGTTGTTTATCAGTTCAGCTAGGCTGTTTATCAGTTAAACTGGGCTGTTTATCAGTTCGAGATCATCACTTACGTCATGCGCGGGCGGATAATCGCAAGCACCATATCCTTATTGCTCCTATTTGCTCCTCTTTTTGCTCCTCTTAAGTGCGCCAGAACTGATATTATATGTATACGGTCAAAAAATTGTAATCGGCTTAATGAAACACATGTAAAATCAGAAATACAGGTTAGCACAAATTTTAATTAGACATGTAAAGAATTCCATATCTTTATCCTTGCAAATCAACAAGCATTATAAGCAACTCATAGTGTTAAGAAATATCATTTTAAATAAGTAAAATAGGTTTTTATTATTTTTTTTATTTTCCTCCGGATTTCCGATTCACATCATCAAAAAAAACTTGGGTTTTGAGGGCCTATAAACACTGCCCCGGAAATTTCACCGCCGCTCTGAAGGAAAACAGAGTGAAAAAATGCAAGCGGCTGTTGGCGGAGTTAGTAAATAAGGATAATAAAAAATCCTTTACGTGGACGAGAAAATCTTCATAGTGCACGAGAAATTCAGTCGGGTCGAGAGGCTATCACTAGGTGTCAGTCAAGGTTTGGTGAGGCGTAGCTTATGATGGCACAACTGAGCTGTTTCTTATTTTGCGAAAAAGGCTTGAAAGCCTCCGATAGACAATTAGCCAAAGAGTCTCAAAGCCTGTGTGATCCCGAAGGTCGAATGACTTTCGAATGGCTTTTTTTTATTTGGCATATATGTACTAATAATCAATAAAACATTAAAAGGAAAAATCTCAAGCCAATATTTTTTAATTTAAAAATCAGAACCGCTAGAAACACTTATGTTCGAAAACAGTAGCTTACGATCACTATCACTAGCTACTTCTCCTACTTGAGGCCAATACACCCTAAGTAATAATATACCCTAAGCCAATTTAATTTCGATGACTTCATCGAAAATTACGATATTTCAAAATTGTTTACTTATTTTCATTGCAAATGCTCGCGATGTGAATACTTAATGCAATCGTTTATTGGTACGAAAATAAAAAAACGCCTCGTGTTGGCAACTCTTTGCTAGCACTGAAACCAAAAATTTATCACATCTGCCTCATGTTGAAGTCAAACTACTCTGCGAATTTCGTATTGATCTGATGACTGCGTTGGAAGTTATAGGGATAGAAAGAAATTTAGGGTTACCACTTGCAAAAGTATTCAAATTTTTTAGATCTTAATACTTGTTGTTTATTTTTGCTACAAGATCACCACGATTTGAAAATTCGATGATGAAATCACTTATTAAAGATATCCAAAAACAAACAAAAAAAACCATAGTTGGCAACCCTACCATTGTTTTTCCAACTAAATTTCTACTTAATATTGCCCCTAATAAACTTGATTTGTCATATGGATTTCGTTATGATTCCATGACTGCATTGGAAGCTATAGGGCAAAAAGCTTTCTTTTCCTGAGCGAATTCACAAAATTTAAAACATCAAAATTACCATGACTGGCAGCTCCAATCGAATTTTCCAACCAAATTGACAAACGTGGCTTAGAATAAGGTTCAACTACTGTATGAATTTCGTTTTTTTTTTCGTTTTTTATGGGGCCAAAAGGAGTTATTTTTCTTACTGATTTTTCAAGATGGTACCACTGGCACAGAATCAACCACATTTGAAAATCGCTCCTATCACATCCGGTCCTACCCAAGAACAATACATTCTGTAAATAGTAACTGTATCTGATTATCGGGTCATGAGTTCCAGTAACATAGGTTTTTGCTGCTAAAAATATAGATAAATATGGGAAGGGTTACCATTCTTGTTCGATATGGAATTTCAAAAGTTTTACTTTGCCTGTGTAGATAAAGAATACGATTTATACATGAGTTTGAGGTAAGTCGATGGTTTGAAGGTTTTCACTTTTAGCGTCTGCCGTAGCTATAGTGTTACCAGCACGTTCATACAAAACTATATGAGTATACAACTTAGTAACATCAATATGTTTTGAACGTTTTATAATGATTCAATAGCTCTGTCAAAAGTTATTCCAATTCAAATAATTTCAAATCTTTCCGATCTCACTTCAGGCACCTAGCGCACACACAGGGTTAAAACTTTCCTAATTCTTATCAAATCATTTTTAAGAACATGTTTAAATTCATTTCGAAAACTTAGTCTTTTTTTTAAATTATATTTTGATAGAATTATAGGCATACTAAAGGTAATTATCATTTCGTGAGACCTGGACCTATTCTGCATTTACAAAAATGTATCTTGAAAATTTTGAGCTTAACCGGACGGCGCGTTCTCTAAAAATAGTCACTGAATTCAAATATAAAATGGCGGGAAATATTATATTGCAAAATAAGCATAACCATTTATAAAAAAATGTTTTATTGAAAGTGTACGAAATTACAGTTTCTAAGAAAAAAATTAACAAAAAACTAAGCAAGATAAAGAACAGATAAAGAACAAAAATGTACGTACACTTCTTAGAAATAGCGGTAAATTCGTTTTGGGCTGCACGCTATAATGAAATAATCTAAGCAGCTGGTTTCTTACACACTGAAAAAAATCCACATAGCGCCCAGAGCCATGTAACATAGCGCATTATTTATGGCCCCATACGCCATGTACATAGTACTCTGAGCCATGCAATATGGCTCCCAGCGCCATAATGTCAGAATCTACATAGCGCGTGGTGCCATGTTACATGGCGCAGCATTTATGGTGCCACACGCTATGTACATAGTACCCTGAGCCATGCAGTATAGCTCCCAGCGCCATAATTACATGGTGCAGAAATTATGGCCCCACACGCCATATTACATGGTGCCATGAACCATGTAATATGGCTCATGGCACTACAATTATAACTCACAGCCATGCTGTGTGAAGAGATGTATAAATGTCAGCAACCTTCTTGAAGTTATTTATCCCTCGGGAATTTTCAGTTCGGAGCATCGAACTGAGAAGACTCGTGGCGTTTTGTTGGATGTGAACTGGATCATCTTCAGATGCACTGAACAAACACATAGCGCCAGAAGTCATAATTTATAGACTTCTGGCGCCATGTACATAATCGATTTCACATAGTTCCACACGCCATAGTGCATAGGAGCAGACGCTATGCTTATAGCCCTCCACGCCATGTACTATAGTCCTCCACGCCATACAGTATAGTCCTCCACGCCATACAGTATAGTCCTCCACGCCAGACAGTATAGTCCTGCACGCCATACAGTATAGTCCTGCACGCCATACAGTATAGTTCTCCACGCCATACAGTATAGTCCTCCACGCCATACAGTATAGTCCTCCACGCCATGTAATATAGTCTGCCACGCCATGTACATGGCGTGGAGGCCTATGTACTTTTCGCCATGTATTATGGCGTGTGGCGCCATATTTTATCACAATCCCTAAATCGACTATGTACATGGCGCCAGAACTCTATAAATTATGGCGTCTGGCGCCATGTGTTTTCTCAGTGCACATGACATGAAATACGAAGGCCATTCTTACCGCAAAATCGGGATAATAGTAAATAAATCTCATTCCATATTCAGACCGTCATAAAAAAACACTACCGGTTGAAAAATTCTGTGGAAAACAAGCCGAGAACCGGCAGACCTCGTAAACTAAAGCAACGTGAAGAAAGGAGTATATTAACTGAAATTAGAAATAAACCGCAGCCATTTTTTAAAATCCTAGCGGAATACGTTAAGCATACTACTGGGAAAGTTGTTCATTTAATAACGGTACGTAGATTGCGCCACAGTTCTGGATATTTCAGTAGATCAGCACGAAAAAAGCCATACATCAGCGAAGTGAAAGAGAAGAAAAGTTTGGAGTTTGTCAAACTCCATGAAAATCATGTTTCGACTCTCTGGGACACTGTTCTCTTTAGTGACGAGAGCAAGTTCAACTTGTTCGGACATTATGGAAGGCATGGAATTTGGAGAAAAAATCATGAAAGTCTTAAAAAGAAGAACTTAATTCCAATCATTAAACATGGAGGTGGTATTGTTCTATTTTGGGGTTGTATGTCAGTGACTAGAGTAAAAAATCTGGTCATAATTGAAGAAATTATGGATCGTATAGTTTATCTGAATATATTTAAAAAAAATTTAAAAACAATCCGCGCATAAGTTGGGCCTACGAACCAGCTGAGCATTCCAGCAAGATCATAATCCTAAGCATACGGCCGGTATTCTGAAGGTGTGGCTAATTTTCAATATCTCGAAACAGCTACATTTTCCACGTCAGTCACCCAACCTCAGCCACATAGAACAATTATGGGATTATCTCGAGCGAAGAGTTCGAAAACACAGCATCAGAAATAAAGAAGACCTCAATACCACCTTACTTCAGGAGTACACCAAAATACCAGTACAAGTGACGCGAAATCTTGTCAATTCCATGCCAAACAAAATGAATGCCGTAATTACAGCGAATAGCGGGCCAACGAAATATTAATAAAAATATACCATATAATATGATTTGTAGGTGTACGTAGACTTTTGTTCTTTGTTATCTCTGGACATTTTGGTTTTCTGTTAAATTGTTGTTCGCAGAAACCGAAATTTCGTGTACTTTCAATAAAATATTTGTGTACAAAGGGTTGTGTTTATTTTGCAATATCACAATTTTTTATATATGCTATACTTAATAATTTTCCGCTATTTTATATGGTTTACGTAGACTTTTGTTCGGCAGTGTATATACATCAGTAGATGTATACATCAGTAGATATAGTACTATCAAAACAAACCCAAATTTCGAAACCACTTTGTCAAATAAAAATTTTCAAGATAAATAAAAAATTTTTCAATTTTAATCATCCCGCAAAAACAATTCCAATTTGATTCTGCTTTCGGAGGCTTATTCCGCAAAACGATCGAGTTTCCCGTATCAATTATTCTCTGCTTTGATAAGCTTTAGAGACGATATACGTTGTCTATGCGATTATAGACAAGAAGGGAACCGTGATCACAAATCAATAACCTTTATGAGTAAATTATTTCCATGGATATAAGTCGGAGATGTTAAAATTTGTCACAACCAGCGTAAATAACAATTAATGATTTCCAACTGCAAGTGGTCACACCAGTCAAGTATGCACTGTGTGCTGGTGTCTGATGAGAAACAGTGCATGCTTTCGAAACCACTTTGTCAAATAAAAATTTTCAAGATAAATAAAAAATTTTTCAATTTTAATCATCCCGCAAAAACAATTCCAATTTGATTCTGCTTTCGGAGGCTTATTCCGCAAAACGATCGAGTTTCCCGTATCAATTATTCTCTGCTTTGATAAGCTTTAGAGACGATATACGTTGTCTATGCGATTATAGACAAGAAGGGAACCGTGATCACAAATCAATAACCTTTATGAGTAAATTATTTCCATGGATATAAGTCGGAGATGTTAAAATTTGTCACAACCAGCGTAAATAACAATTAATGATTTCCAACTGCAAGTGGTCACACCAGTCAAGTATGCACTGTGTGCTGGTGTCTGATGAGAAACAGTGCATGCTTTCGAAACCACTTTGTCAAATAAAAATTTTCAAGATAAATAAAAAATTTTTCAATTTTAATCATCCCGCAAAAACAATTCCAATTTAAACCCAAATTAATTTGTAGCAAATGGGAAAAATTGATTTATCTGTAAATGTTAAAGAATGTGTAGCTTATACTCATCAAATCAATTAGAAAAATGATCACAAACAATCAAGATTTCAATCGAAGCATCAAAACATAACGACTGAAATTTAGTAAATTTATCGAGCTATAAATGTTTCGATGCATCAGTTTGGCGTTCAACTAAGAACTAAACAGTTAAGAATTAAGTTAAGCGTTAAATTTTTAAGAACAGAGAAGAGACAAGAAAAAGATGGGATGCAATAAAATTGATTATTTTATGACTTCAAAATTTTATCAAGAGCACATGAAGCACTGTGCTCGAAACATCATATTTTTCTGTTTGCTGACAAATTTCAAGCCGAAATTTATACATTATTGTGAAAAAATTAAAACAAAATAAACAGTTCCTTGAAAGGAACACCAGGACGAAGAGAGAAAAATATGAAAACCTCCGACGAGTAGCAAATAAGATCATTAGGTGTAAGAAACGAAAATATTATGACGAGCAATTAAAGAGCATTGACGAAAATCTGGCGAGCAATAAAACTAGACAAGCTTACAAAGTAGTGAAATGTTTAAGACGCGGATATCAGCCCAAGACGACACTCTGTAAAGACGAAATCGGCAACATCATCGCCGAAGATAGCCAGATTAAGGAGAGATGGGCCTGCTATTTCAAAGAACTCCTTAATCCTGCACATGGCTCAATAATATCAGAGCCGATAGACATCTCTGACGAAGTCCCGATCGCACCTCCAACGCTGGAAGAAGTCAAGTCTGCCATAAAAAGCCAGAAAAACAACAAAGCGCCGGGCATTGACGAGATTCCGGTCGAGCTAATTAAATACAGTGGAAGCTGCCCTATAAAAGCCATCCACAAATTGATCCAAAACATCTGGGGTCAAGAAAAAATACCGCAGGAGTGGTGCAAATCCATCATATGCCCTATCCACAAAAAAGGAGACAAACTTCGGTGCGAAAACTACAGAGGCATATCGCTACTTTGTACATCCTATAAGATACTGACGAAAATATTAAAGGATAAGATAAATGTATACGCTGAAAAGGTCTTTGGGGAGTACCAAGGAGGCTTTAGGTCTGGTAGATCAACTACGGATCAGCTCTTCACAGTCAAACAAGTGCTTGAAAAATGCTGGGAATTTAACATCGACGTCCACCAGATTTTCGTGGATTTTAAACAAGCATATGACAGTATTGACCGCAACATACTGTACAAAATAATACTATACTTCGGCATCCCGGCAAAACTAGTTCGGCTGACCAAAATGACGATGACGTCGACAGCATCACAAGTCAGAATCAACAACAGTCTGACTGACGCCTTTGACACAAATGTCGGACTAAAGCAAGGGGATGGGTTGGCCCCTCTGCTGTTCAACCTAGCACTTGAGTACGTGATAAGGAAGATTCCTGTCGACACAGGGGGTACGCTTCTGTATAAGTCGAACCAGTTAGTGGCCTACGCGGATGACATTAACATCTTGTCCCGTTCCTTCACATCCGCCAAAGAGCTCCTGTTGAAACTTGACCAGGAAGCCAAGGAAGTAGGCCTGAAGATCAATCAGACGAAAACAAAAATCATGACGCAAACAAGAAAGAGGACCTCCATTAGACAAAATATAATACTTGACGAATATAATTTAGAGAATGTGGACGAATTTATATACTTAGGCTCGAAATTGACAACGAAAGGCAGTGAAACTGACGAAATTAAACGGAGAATACAGCTCGCTAATAAAACTCTCTACTCCGTTCTGGCCCTACTGAAGACCAGCTGCATACACAGGAAGACGAAGCTCCAAGTCTACAAATCAATCATCAGACCTGTGTTGTGCTACGGATGTGAAACTTGGACCCTTACCCAAGCATCCGCAAATATGTTGAACGCCTTCGAAAGACGGGTCCTCAGGCGTATAATTGGAGCTAAGCAAGAGTGCGGCCAATGGCGGATAAGATACAACCACGAGTTGTACGAGGTTTTTGACGAGCCGGAGGTTGCTACAATGGTGAAACTGCGGAAGCTGCAATGGGCTGGTCACGTGCAACGAATGGACGAGCATCGAGTACCTAAGAAGGTATTTGACGGAAGGGCCGAGGGTCGAAGACCAGTGGGAAAACCCAGAAAACGCTGGTCTGACTCTGTCGACGAAGACTGCGCAAAGCTGCTCGGATTTCGAAATTGGAGGACGCGGTCATTGGACCGAGACAACTGGAGGCGTCACCTACGAGAAGCCAAGGCCCGAGAGGGGCTGTAGTGCTACGACGACGACGACGTGAAAAAATTTCAATAAACGATACAATAAAATTCACATTTCAGTTTTTATAAAATAAATATGAAAATTAAATCCAATAAAATCATTGACGTCTAGTCAATGATTTTATTGAATAAAATTTTTCATAGTACTTTATATGCAAACAACTGTAGTGATAATTTTTCGTTAAAGTTCATTTCACACAATATTCATATGCATATCCATATGCATATGTACTCGTAAGTTAACTTTTTGGAGCCTACCCAGCAAATGAAAATAAAGATCTGATATCGTGCTCGCGGTTCCCATGTAACAGTAATGTTCATCAATTCATGTCCGGTGTGACATATGTACGTACGGGTGACAATTTGTAAAACTTTCCATCGATTCTACAGGCAAGCAAATTAAATGCGGAAGAATGAAAAACAGTGAAGCATAGCCATCGCTAACGGTCCGGAACTAAAATTAACTGATAAACTTTTGCGATGTTCGTGTGTTTACACAAAGACAATACGGGCTTTTATCAATGAAATCATTAAGAACTGTTTGCATATTGTCACCCATGTGAATATGCTTCAAATAGAAAAGGTGCTTTACCTTGAAGTCATTAAAACGATGAACAATGAAAACCGCGACGGTCTAACTCAACGCATGTACGCGAGCTTCTCAGCTACTTGCTATCTCGAATTTTAATTTATGATAATGATGGTATTTAAGGAGGTAGTCAATGTTGGTAAAATGTTACGCTTAATGGTTCAGGGATAGATAACGTATACAATAGAGATAGTTTTGAATTCATATGCTCCTGATATCGTTTTACAATAAAAGACCAATTTAGAAACGGTTTCAAAACTGAATACAATTATGCATAACCACTTCGAAAACATAAAGATCCGAAGTAGCAAGGGATATGAAGATTCGAGGTGGCATAACTCATCCCAATTATTCTGATCTAATCAGCAACTGAGAAAAATGAGGAATCAATGCTATCAGCATTAATTTTTCGTTTGAAACTACAGCATTCACTCTAATTTGTTCAAAGTATTAAATTCAGGGTATTAATAAAGAATTAAGTCTCCGAAATAGGAACTCGTGCTACTTCAAGCAACATCAAGCCCACACTTCCTACAAACACATGACGTCATCAGTCCACGGATGGCCAATATCAATTAATTCCATCAGTTACGGTTACCTGAAATGATCTTTTAAAAATGTCACTACTAATCAATCGTCTGGTCGCAGCGTGGTATGTCGGTGGCGCCTAGGAGCCTTACGATATATCTCCTCCATGAACGTCAAGCACGCCCGCGCCGTCCAGTCCAGTAACCGACACAACAGAATCGAACCCATTGAATGGAATTCAATGACTTGTGGCGATCTTTATGGTGGTCATTTTGCGTCACCCTCCTGAGCACAAACAGTTTTCTTCTTAGCTCTGGGCTTGTTCTTTTGTTTCTTTATTGCGGATGTACGGGTGCAAGTGCCTTCGAGGCGTTTTAACTTTTAAGGTGTCCTAGTTGCTAGTCTTGGTCCGTAAATCACGTGCCGTACACACACTACGTGGTGACTGACCGGAAACTTGTCGCCAAACATGAAATTTCAATTTCTGCACTATTCCCTGGGTGCATTACCTGTCTGCATGGTTCATACTCAAGGTTGCGTCACATAAGTATATCACTCGTGCGATTCCTTTGCCACTTTCCAATGCACAGCTACATGTATAGGCAAGAAAGGACCAGAGTGAACTGAAAATGCAATTAGTACGGGAGTGAGCGATCAGCATGGGGTCTCAACGACAGGTAAATTTGAAAGATTGTGTTGCGTAACTCCAGGGTACATTGTAAATGGTTTGCATTCCTTAGTCCTTCAGGAAAATTCCGAGGTGTCAAATCACCTCGATATGAACATCACGCCAGCAAGCACTTTGTAAGAATCGAATTTTCAAATGACAGCGATTTGTTCGAATTAGCAATCGACTCTCGTAAAATATGTGCGAAATTCATTAGCGTAAGAAACTTTCTGGCACAGATAGCAAAAGAATCCAACAATTACCTCAGCTGCTGTCGGTTGAAAGCAAGCAAACGAGTATTTCTTCAGCCGAATGAAATGTGGAAAATATGCGGAATATTGTGTGCAAGTATTCATTCTCACATATATCAGAAATAATTTGATAGTTAAACTAATGTGAATGCAATGTACAGTTCTCATGAGAACTATTTGAATCACTTGGTAGATAATTTGCAAATCATAAATGAAATAAAATATGGTCGAAAGACCCTAGGTTAGCCCCTCCCAGAAAAATAAATATTTCAAACAGCAAACACTTAAGTTTTCGCCTTTTAGGTTTTTTACAGCAAGAGTTGAGTAGTGCATACCAAAGCATACACATTACTTATAACATAGAGACTGTGTTATTTGCGGTATTTATTACGATATCATTTGACTTATTTTGAGAAATGGACGGCAATATTTAATTTCGACAAGCTAAATGTTAAGAAAAAGACGAAAAGCACCTCGCCAATAATCCTTTTTTTACTAAGATTATCTGTTCATTCCTACTAGGCAATATACAGGTATCTAGATAAGAACACTTTTATAAACTGGCGTTTTATGCAGTTATGTTTTCACAAAACATAGTCTAAGCATTAAAATGGTAGACAATAAGGTAATTAACGTACAATACAATTTTCGAAGTCATTTGGAGAATAAAAATGGCATCCCTGCCACTTTTAAGCTATCTATGAACTACTTGGTTTACACTCAAGTTAATTTTGTGTGAATTTTATTATAATTTGATAACTGCTTCGGAAGTTAAAAGACATAGCGCTTAAATTTCACCGAGCGTTTTTTCATAGTGACACAGCCGCCGCATGGTTCTTATCATATTCATTAAACTTTTGTCAGACCTGTATCTACTCAAGACCAGTATATCCTATGAATTTTATCCGGTCGCAAGATACCGTAAACGCAAGTTCCAGGTGCTAAAAACATAAATAATTCGGTGCAATTTTTGTGCGATTGGGAATTTTACAAGTTTAGATTTTACTGTATAAATATAGTATCAAATTCATCAATCATTTGCATTTTATTCTAACAGCCGTGTGAAAGATTTGTGTTTACGTACTTATGGTAGCTAATTATTTTTTATTTTTATGACTTATGCACTGAAAGAAAAATCTTGGTAAAACCAACAATTTTCCTTAGTTGTTTTTGCGTCAACTACGGGCTATAGTTAAAACAACCATAAAAAAATAGTTGATTACTTTTATGCACCATGACGCGTGGTTGATAAACAACGTCCGTGGTGCAAAAAAAGTAAGCAGCCACAAACAATGGTATTCCAACCATTGTTTGTGGTTGCTAACTTTTTTTCCATACATATTACGAAATATAGGCAGGGGAGGCGTGAATGCCGCAGTTGAATTTGGTGAATCACAATGCACCGACAATGCCGCTGTCAATGCAACCAAGGCACCAACCAAATTCATTTTTTTTTCTTTTGTATTGCTAAATGCTGTTGTGCGAGGATTAGGTTGGCTTATCACAATACACATCAGCCATCGCTTGTCTATTCCACCAGACCATTCAACCTAATTCAAACAGATTTAATTCAACCTAAAGGTGATGCCAACCTATGGTAGGTATCACCGCTAGCGGTGCGGCAAAATTAGATATTTGGCAAATTCTGCCGCTGCCGCAAATTCGGCCGCAGCTATTGTGCGCGTTACCATACAAAACAGTGCATTCTAATTTTTTGACTGCGCTTTGCCGCAGCCCAATGCTATGCCACAGCAGAAAACGCTGTATTGTGAACAAAATAGCGTCGTACAAGGTAATATAAAGGCTTCACTGCATAACATGCATATGAATTATATCGAACAGCAAACCGAACACAATTTTGCCATGTATCATATGAAACTTCTATGATAGAATAGGAGCATGAGTATGAGGAGTATGAAAAATCAATAGTTTGCCTTAGTTGTTTTTGCATCAACTAGGGCTATAGTTAAAACAACCATAAGAAAATCGTTGATTACTTTTATGCACCATGACGCGTAGTTGATAAACAATTTCATTCGGAGCATGAAAAACGTCCAAACGTTGAAACCATTCTACTTTGCGTAGAATAATTCCAAATTACGTTTGCTGAAATCAACTATTGCGAACTAGTTTAAGTACCATAAAAACTGTTGATAATTCGAAACGTTGAAGTTTTGAGTGAATTGATGAATATTTTTCTATTTATCAACTGTTCTTCGTGGTTATGAAACAATTAAAACAGTTGATTTCATGAACGTTGTGATATTTTTTGTATAACCAGAACCAACTACTTTTATATCGTTAAATTAACTATATTAACATAATAAAAATAACTATTTTCCGTAGTTCGTTTAACGATTTTGAATGAATCGTTGCAATACTATTAAAAATGGTTGAATCAACCAAGAGTTTTTCTTTCAGTGTGGTAGTTATTTAAAACGACAGAAACTTATTTTTAATGCCCATTGATGAGTCTTGTAAATTTTGTGATGATCTGATGACTCGGTGTGAAGTTATCATGATGCGAAATCTTCCATAGAGTTTCCATTATCACCAAAAATACACCAAAGTTTCAGCGCGACCAAATTTCGCGATTCGGATAAATTATCCGGATAGTAAAATTCATGTACAATGAGAAAACTCTAATAGTACTTGGAAGACAGGTAATGATATGGTGCTTGGAACAACCTTGGAATATCTTCAAGATGAACCAAAATTATTTGGAAAAGGTTATCGACCTTACGACGTGACTCAGTCGCCAAAGACGTGCTTTCAGAGGACATGATGAAAGTGGTGCCAGTGATAACCGTGAATTTTTTTTTAATTTTGGGCATTATTCGCGAAGAATGATTCAACTTTTGAAAATAATTTACAAAAAAAAAAAGGTTGCGAACTACTGTGGTGGCAAAACACAAAATGAATTGATGAAAATAATTGCTCAAATTGTTCGCGAGGATAATACAGCTGAAATAAAAGATTGCGGATTGATATCCATTATGGCAGACGCAACAAGGGTCCACAAGAGGAACAACTCTCCGTGTTTGTCAGATTTGCTAAAGAGCTAGCAGTCGAAGAAAGGTTCTCAAGCTTTGTAGGCTGTTCAGGAGCTAGAAATGCCTCGTATTTAGCAGATATAATTTTGAGTCTGTTGGACAGCTACGGACTTAGCGAATTTCCTGTTGTTGGACAGTCTTATGATAGTGCTAGAGTCATGTCAGGACAAAAAAGGGGAGTACAAATCTAAATTAAGATGAAACACCCTGCAGCCACATTTGTACAATTATCCTGGTTGTGATGGACACATTTTTCACAATCAAAACGTGTACATCCTTTTTATAATGCCATCGAATCCCTTTACTTACACTTTTCGAAGCCATCACAACGCGAATTGTTGAAGCAGCTTGAAGAGGCAGTTGGTCTAAACACAAGGCGTGGAATGAGAAGTTTAAGCTCGACTCGTTAGTCAATGAGATTTCACAATTGCAAATATGTGATCGATAGCTGTGGGACTTTGAAAGAGGCTTTAGAAAAAGGTATGAATGAAGGGAAATACAACGACTCAGTTTATTCATTGGGGATCTTTCATTCAATCAGTAATCCTAAGTTTGTAGTAAATCTTTTCATCTTTCACTATGTTCTTTTTATAACGAACATGTTAAGCACATATTTCCAAACTAAAAATGCAACTCTTAGGGATGGGATAAATCTTTGGAATGGAGCACTACTAAGTGAGCGAGAAGACTTGTATGTAGTTTGGGAAAAAATTAAATCATTCGCAGAAAAGAACTGTCTGAATCTCACATTTACCAGAGGATCGCGAAAACGGAAAACAGCAAAAAGCACTAGTTTCAAAGGTTTTGCTGTTTCATCTAGCCTCGGACACGCAGTTAGGGCTACAAAAATATTCCTGCAAACCAAATGGCTAGAAAAGAGTAAGTTACAGCACTTTTCATCTTGCCAAATTATTTTCGGTCTTTCTAGGTTTTCTAGGTAACAAATTTTTGAAGCAAGAGATCAATTTCTTCCTTTTAAGCTTAATATATTCCAATTTTTTCAAAGATATTTTGAAACTGAGCTATCCTCATCTTCAAGTATAATTTGCAATATATTTAGCTTCTAAACGAAAAAATATTCTAACATTTCTAATTATTTCCATTCTATTCCCGTATAATTCATACAATCTTTCTTGCTTAGCGGTCATTTATAATGCATGTGTAGTTCAAACCTACCATTCACATTATATGCATGGGGTAGTAGTTCATACGTATACACAAGCAAGAAGTTTATTTGATAATGCATTATGCATTAGCAAATAATAAAGAATAAATGATCAAATATATAATGTATTAGTAAATTATATAAGTTGTATGAACAGTACGTGTACAAACAAAAATAAAATCATCGCATGTCTTGAACCTTTCAGTCCCTGGCCCCTGCCAGATTTTAGGCCACGGCCCGCCTATGCATGGGGGCAAAAGGCAAAAGTCCTACAGATTATATCGTTTGGAAAATTTGCTAATATCGTTAAAACAACGCAATAAACTTTTCAGGTCAAGAGAGTAACATCACTATTCAAACGCACCAAACTTAAAAATCTTTAGCTTTAAATGTGAAAAGATAATATTTATCACTTTTATCATTAATTTAGGACGAAAAGCGTTATTAAGTGTCAATTACCTGCATACAAACGTTATGCGGTAATCGAATTTTTATTTCTAAAAATACCAAACAACAAATCGAATTTCAAATAAAACGATCTATATCAAACTCAATTGCTGTAGCTTGTCTTTGTAGTTCAAGGGACTAAAAAAGTGCCTGGCGTTAAACCAAAATAGCCCTTAAGCTACTTCGCACATGTGCTCGCACTAAATTGTACATTGATTCCAGAAAACTCCAGTAAACTCGCGAGGCTGTTTGAATATTTTTTTTTTAATCTGGGAAAGGTTTAAAAAGGTTATAGATTTTTTTTATTGTACAAATTCTTTCAAATGATGCGATTGAAATCAGTGTTTATTTAGCGCGCATCGTAATCTGTGAACCGACACCTTGATACATTGTCCCAAATCAGAGAAAAGTAAATTTGTCCCGCTAAACATGTTTCGGGGCCCAGTTTTTTTTTGGAGCGGGTGTCGATAAACCTTCAATCGGTATCCTGCGAACGATACAGGACTATATCAGATGCGTGCTAAAAAAAAAAAAACTATCACACGCCGACCACGGAAATTCGTGCCGGAACCGCTTTCGCATTACTTCAGCTTGACTGTACTACACTGAGAAAAATAAATATTGTGAAATCGACAATTTGCTAAAATAAAATCAAAGATTTCTATGTTTTTGTGAAAAAAAAACGAATTATTTCGTTGTCAACAGGCTTTCAAAACCATCAACACCTATTGTTTTAATTTTAATGATGTCAGTTTTTAGAAACAATCCCAGCAAACGTGCGTTCAGCACTTTCGCATACAGTTGTAAAAACTTTTCCATGTGTTGATATATTTTCTAATGAGTATTTATCTTTTCTATTTCTCAATGATTATACATGCTGCTGTACTACTGCTAAACTCCTGAACAGGCTGTCTAGTTATTGTAGTTTTCCGACACGTTGATGAATCTCTTATATATTTACGGTTCCCTATTTACAATGAATATAAAGTACTGCTGCACTACTGCCAAACTGGTGATCAGATGGTGCAACTCAAATCGTTTCCCAAAAATCAAATCGAGTTGCCCATACGTCAAGCGTCAGTCATACTTCGCAAGTGATACGTGAAATATTTTGAAATTCATAATTAAAACAGGTTTTTTTTGCTCTAATTAAAGATGTCATGAATACAAAGTAATGCAAATGTGATGACATGAATGCAAAGTAATGCGAATATACTATTGGTGACATTATAACTGGGCAGCCATATCAATTGTCCTGCTATACTGCTTCTAAGGCAGTAGTACAGCAGCACATTTTACGTGCTGCTGTTTCACCACTTCAGCAGTAGTATAGCAGTGCTTTTGCACTCCTTGCATTCCTATCTTTTGTCTTTTTCCTATCTGTGGGATGGAAACGATCAACCATGAAACAAAACATATTACTCGTACGCGGGTAATATGAAGTAAATAGGTGAATTTTGTGGTAAAATGCTATCTCTAGCATTAAAAGCAATCACGGGTTTAGAAGTAGTGCTGTGTTTGCTGGGAATAATGATACTTTCAATTTAAGCAAACAAATATTATTGATTCTTAACAACATATCATTGTTCATTTGAGTATATTCTCTTTCTGACTTAACTTCACCCTACATCAAAAGAAAGAATTTTCTGGACAACACAACGAAAATATACTCTGTACGACCATTTCAACGTTGCAATTATTGAAATATCAAATTCAACATCGTAGTTGTTGAAATGACGAAATGAACAATGAAATCTACGAAAGAGTGCATTAAGTCGATGATGAATTCTAGCTCGATACTTTTCAAACCTTAAAGCAGTGGCCCATATCTCCGTCATAAGGAATTAATGTTTACTCGCACTAGGACTGCGAACCCTTGCCGTGAGTCTCCCAAGCGAGATACTTGGCCAATGTTCTGGTCTGAAGTACTTGGGACCAACCATCATGAGTAGAATGGTTCGTATTATCCTCTTCGTCAGCATGACAATCTCAATTTTTGCGGTCGCTAGCTCGAAACCACGGCTTTCAATTCAGTCTTCAATCTTTTTCATTACTTCAATGAGCTTGAGTTGAGCGAGGTGACAATTTATAGATGTAATGAGAGCGGCTAGATCATCGGCAACTTGGCAGATGGCACTTATTGCTCTCCATCACTACTTTTAGAACTTTTACTGGAATATTGTCCAGGCCTGAGGTTTTTTGGTTCTGGATTCTTACGGTTATGGCTTTGGAGAGGAGCTAAAACCGAGAACAAATGATACAATCACAAGAAAGCCTTATCATTACCGTTCTTCTTCAACTTCAGAATTCCCAGCTTCTCAACACTTTTGAAGAGTAAAAGTTTTATCATTCAAGATGCATTAATTTCCTAATTTCAGCACAGTATTAATTTTCTTACTTTATATATATCTTATACTACTTTTTATTTCATTTATATTTTGTATTTTTTTTTGTTTTCTTCCATATTTTCAATTGCTGAAATTATTTCTAGTTTTATCTTTAATTAGATATAAGTCTGTTGATAAAAACTACACTCAAAAAATATGTTTCCGAGAATCAAAGAAATCTTCAACAAATCAAATAAACTTTTATTTGATGCCAGTAATTTGTATAAATATTGTGCAAACGTTTCTTACATTATACAGTTTTTACAATACAGTTTTTAATTCAACTTATTTCAAGCAAGGCATTTTCCCCAAATTTAGTAAATTATGTCTACAACGCGTACATGTTTTTACAGGTTTCAACATCACCTACGATTCCATATTGGATAGTTTTTATGACTTCTGTTAACATTTCCTTGTAACAAATGAGAGCTCGGTAGCTTAGCTCGCTAACGCGCCAGTCCGAATGAGCGACCTACTGCTCGCGGGTTCGAATCCCGCCGGGAACATGGTATTTGTTCGTCTTGAGTTGTCTTAAGAGCCGGCGACTGGACATAATACCAGCGCTCCATTGATTGAGAGTCACATTATAGCTGTAACTGGTGACCAGGCATAATAATACTAGCGCTTCAGAAAATAAGAAGAAAATATGGCACTTAAAAATAAATAATGGAATAATTGATATCAGTTTCTCCCATATGTGCCTCCTTACCGCTGTAGCTAAGCATTCGCTTCAGATGGTAATTCCCTGAGCTTCGGCATTGTAAAAAAAAACAATTTACTTATTGCAAGTTCAATATCTATCTGAGGTCAAACCATATTACTTTGGCACATGAAAAATATTTTTTTTACGTTCTTTTATTTATTTTCAATCCCTTGAAAGTAGGGCGCGCTTTTGATATGAAGGGAGGGAGAATTTTTGCGTGCCAATGACATGCGATTCTCTCAAAAGGTGCCCCATCTAAGTACTAACCGCGCCCAACACAGCTTAATTTCGGTGATCGTACGAGAAGCTCAATATCTGTTCTTTGAAATGAACAAATTCCTTTCTTTCGACTGAGTAAATATTTCTTTAGTGTGTAATGTGTTCATTTTTCCGCAAAAAATAGAAATATTTATTTGAGCGTATAAATAGGCAGACAAAACTAAAAATCTTGTGATATATTAGTATTTGTGGAGTTGAAAGCTCCTTGCAAGACACCCTGCAAATGGGCACATGTTTATAGACCCCATGATATTGATATACACTCAAAAAAATTAAGGTTGAATTTTACCCTTATAATAGTAGGAAACTGGTTTCCTACTATTAAAGATGTAAATTTACAAAAGTGCGTAAGAAGAATATTTTACGTACGACCAAATCGTGTAATTTTACCCTAAAAAATGATGCAATTTTATGGCTTTGGCGCAAAGGTGAATGAAAACTAGTAAATTTACACTCTTTTTGCTTAAATTTACAAAAAGCTGTGTATTATTCAGTTGATATGACGTAAAAGCTTAAAATGCACATCGAATGTGTAAAAAAATTTGTGATTCGTTATTTTAAGCGAAAAAATGAATATATTTTCTATTATCAAAGTATTAATTATAGACCCACTTTTTAGAGTGGGAACGGGTACCAAGTTCGTATGAAGAGCCTGCTCGGAAAACCCTTTGCGGCAGATTTTATGGCAGACGACCACGAGGGAGACCTTATTTTAGCTAGAGGGATGGAGTTGACCAGGACGCTTGGAGTTTAGGAACGCCTACTTGTTAACTGAGGTCAGCAGCAGGCCTCGGTTGAAGTGCCGATGATAATGATCAATCCAAAAAAAAATCTGGAAAAAAACTGAGAGAGCCGGGAAAGTGTGTATTCGATGTATTGGTCTTTAATTATTCTAATATTATTTGCTACCCCTATTATTTGCTACCAATATTATTTGCAACCTTCACTGAAATTTTATCGAGGAGCAATATTTCTTTAGCTACATCTTCCTTTTTCTCTCTTTGCTCTTTTTCACAATTGAATAATGTGCCTAATGTTAATAACAGAATACTTGATTTTGTTCTTACTAACTCTCCTCTATCGTCTGTTCGTTTATGTGCTGCTCTGTCACCTTATGTCAGTTGTGATCCTCACCATCCACCTCTTGCTAAAGAACTTTCCTTCACCTCATTCCCTAAAAAGAAAAATACCTCTGCGCTGCGTTATAACTTTGCTAAAGCTGACTTCACTTCCATGTCCAATGTTATTAATGCTGTTAACTGGTTTGCTTTTTTCAGAGGTCTAAGTGTTGATGATGGCCTTCATGCGTTCTATGATTTCTTGTCTAATATTGTTTTCTGTCACATTTCCACTTTTCGTGTTCGCAGAAGTATTGATCCGCCTTGGTTAACTGTTGACGTGATGCGTGCTCTTAAAAACAAAGGCGAGGCGCGTCGTAGATTTCAAAGCTCCGGCTTATAGGCTGACTTACTGAGATACAGAAATTTACGATCGTATGCTAAAAAGATGGTTAAAGATGCGATGAATGCTTATCATGCCCACATTGAAGCCTCCGTATCATCCTGTCAACAGAAACTCTTCTGGTCCTATATCCGTTCCCTTAGAAAGTCTCCCTCTATCCCTTCTCTCATGCACCTTAATGATTTGTCTGCTTCCTCGCCTAAAGAAATATGTGAGCTGTTTGCTCTTTTCTTTTCTTCTGCTACCTCTCAACTTAATCCATCTTTCTCTTCTCAGATGTCAATAATTGTTGTTTGTTTTTAACGAACCCGTTGGAGGTCGAATGTTTGCTTGCTAACCTAGATAGTAGCACCAGCTGCGGACCCGACGGCTTACCTAACATATTTGCAAAGTCATTGTCATCATCCTTGTGTGTTCCTTTATCTGTCCTCTTTAACCTTAGTATTGCTTCCTGTACGTTTCCTTCTTCCTGGAAGTCAGCAAATGTTTATTCCATCCTTAAAACCGGAAATACATCCTGCGTCTCCAATTATCGTCCCATATCACTTCTATCTTGCTTCAGTAAGCTTCTCGAAAAAGTTGTTTACAACAGGGTTTACCATCTAATTGAACCTCTTCTCGCTTCTGAGCAACATGGTTTCGTCAAAGGTAGGTCAACAGTTTCCAACCTTCTTTCGTTCACCAATACTGTTGCCTCCGCTATCGACCAGCAAAAGCAAGTGGATGTATTATATACAAACTTTGCCAAGGCTTTTGACTCCGTGAACCACGAAATCCTCCTTTCAAAGCTTGATGGTTTCAATATTTCGGGTCAGCTCCGTTCCTGGTTTTCCTCATACCTTCGTGATCGTGCTTGTTTTGTAACGTTTCACTCTTGTTCTTCTTCCCCCTTTTATCCTACTTGTGGTGTCCCGCAAGGGTCAATTCTTGGTCCTCTCCTTTTCCTCCTGTTTATTAATGATCTTCCTTCACTCTTCAGCTCCCTGTGTCTCTTGTACGCTGATGATCTGAAAATTTTCAGGGTGGTTGAGTCAGTGGATGACTGCTCCCAGCTGCAGGATGACCTATCTGCTCTGGGTAACGTGTTCTGTCAACTGTATTTCTCTTAACGTTGCTAAATGTTTCCAGATGTCCTTCACATGTAAATTATCCCGGATCACGTTTCCCTATTCTATCCTTCGCTCTTCCCTCCATCCAATTGATAATTTCATGGACCTTGGTGTTGTGTTTGACACTAAATTAAAATTTGATGTCCACATTTTGCGTGTCGCATCCAAGGCCTCGCGCTTGTGCGGCTTCATTCTAAGAGCGTCCAGACCTTTTACTGATATTTCCTCGTGTGTACGCCTGTACATCTCCTTCGTGCGTAGTGTCCTCGAATATTGTTGTCAAATTTGGTGTCCTCATTATCGTTTCTTAATTGATGCTGTTGAGTCTGTACAGCGTAAATTTACTCGCTCACTATTCCTCAAGTTCCGTATTTCTTACTGTGAGTATAGTATGCGTCTTTCCATCCTTGAAATCCCTACCCTTATTTCACGCAGAGTGTATTTCGACGAATGTGTCCTATATAAAATGATTACTGGTTCTATTACTTATATCCCCAGAGCGCAGTTTTCTGTTCGTGACCCGGTACATTCTACCATTTATCCTCAACGTACCATTTGCTCGTACTCATTCATATTTTTACTCTCCTCTTTTACGCTTGCCTAGGCAACATAATTCTTTGAATATTGGTCCTCTTCCGCCTTCGTTACGCATTTTTAAAACTATGTTAAGAGGATGCGTTTTATCGTATAAAATAAAGTAACTCTTTGAATTTTTAATGTCATATCTGTGTTGAATTATGATTAAATTTTACCCCCTCATTATACTTTGTTTAGTTTTATTTTATAGTCTCTTTTCTTTTTACATA